>VDFB02325146.1:0-33631 GCA_007258455.2 Sequoia sempervirens | reverse complement strand
ATACTAATGACAAGGGATTATGAGATGGGATGAAGAGAGAGAGAGAAATAAACAGGGATGGGGGATAGGGGTAAGGATGGATAAAGGGGATTGGCTAGGTAGATGGATAGATGCTAGGATGGATGTAGAAGGATAAGGGGGGTAAAAGGATAAGAAGACAAGGATAAGGAGATGTAAGGGATTGGTAGGAAGACAAGGATAGGGATATGAAAGGGGTTGGTTGGGGGGATGGATAGGAGGATAAGGATGGGGATAGAGATATAATGATAAGGAAATGAGGATAGGGGAATGGAAGGGAGTGATTTGATGGGATGAATGATGGCTCCAAGGACTATATCACAAAGGAAGATAGATGCCCCCACTCTAGATATGTCGTGTGTGGGGAGGCATGAAGGATGCAATACAAAAGGATAGGAAAATAAAGGAGCGAAATGGATGAAGATAGGATGGATGGATAAGAAAGCATGACAGGTGGATTAGGAAGGTAGACGAGTGCGAATGAGGAGTAGGATAGTGTGTGGATGAGGGGAATGTTTGCTAAGAGGTGTCCAAAGCATGCTTATATGTTTTCCCCTATTGTTATCAAGATCACAAGGAGGATGGAAGGATTGGGATAAATGAGATATTCCAATCAGGATGCATAAGATAGGTAGGATGGAGGGGATGAATGAAGGTGACATATAGCAAGAAGATGGGTGCATAGCTGGAAGCATAGCAGGAAGCATAGTGGATGGAGGGAATACATAGTAGGAAACTGCCCCCAAGTGCAGATGGGGATTTACGCACGACGCCTGTTTGCCAGGTTTTCATCATGGTACTTATCCAAGGCGCTTGTTTACCAAGTTTTCACCATTGGACGGATTATTTCTCTTTACTATTTTATTTTTTTGATTTTTTTTCAATTTTTTTGACTTTTTTTGGATTTTGAACTTTTTAGATTTTTGGACTTTTTGCATAGCATGCAAAAGGAGATGGATAAGGATAGGGTGGCGAATAAGTGGTTTTAGAAGGCATTCAATAAGGATATGGATGAAGGACTCAAGCATCAAGTTCTATACAAGGTATTAAGAGCTCATGTTCAAACTGACTGTTGGATGTTGGTACAACCTTATTAGGAGAAATGGATTATACAAAAGGATGAATTAGAGGGATTTGATGGGGGAGATATGTGGGGTAATGAATGGGATACTGGAAAGGGTATGGATAGAATGATGGGGTGGATGTGTGATGGGGTGGTGAGTTCAGGATCAACATTGGCACATGTGGTGATGGATGTGAAAAGATAAGAGGACTAATGGATGGAGAATGTGGGGATAATGGAGATGGAATAGTGAATTTCGGGACATAGGGACCTAAAACAGACTTAGGAGATGAAAGGTGGGTATGGTTAGCTTTTGGATTAGCAACTTTGGATACATTCTTACAGATTTTTCATTTGATGGCATTGCATCTTTTTTCTTTGGGATCCACATGGTTTTGATTTTTGCTTTAGTGGGCCTTTGTGGCTGATGGGTTTGATTTGGATTATGGATTTGATTTTTCTTCACTTCACCATGTCTTTTAGAGGGGATATGGGGAGCTTTAGATTCATGTGGATATTTGGATTTATGCATTTTTCCTTTGGCATCCAAAGTGCTCGTACTAGCAATGGGATGGGTGTGAGAAGATGGATGATGTGGAGTGATGGAGGTAGGATTATGAGGATTACGTGTAGATGGAGAATGTGTAGGTATGTGCCTTTGTTGATCTTGATTAGGATGTTTATGATGGATGACATGGATAGGCATTGGATGGATAAAAGGATGAGATGGAGGAGGTGATTTTTGGATATACAGACCCAAAGTAAATGGAGTGGGTGGAGGGACGTAAGAACCCAAGATGGATGGAGTAGATGAAGGATGGGATATGGTGGATGGAGGGATGTAAGGACCCAAGATGGATGGAGCAGATGAAGGAGGAATATGGATGGTTGTTTTGAGGTGATACGATAGAGGAGGAGGGATTGCAGCATATGATTTGGTGGAACGATGGGAAGAGCCAACATTTCTTTTGGAAAAGGCTTCGTTGAGGCAGCTGAAGGTTAGCCTGCTTGTGTTTAGGTGAATCTTAGAGTGGAGTCCAAGACACTTGCATCACCCGAGGTTTAGTCTTTGACTTGGATGGGCTCTAAAATACCTTGCTCATGAAAGGCCTAAGACCTTTCCTTGATAGTTCATGTTCTTGAAACATTGATCCATATTAAGTTTTGTTATTACGAAAAGCTTATGATGTAAGTCCATTATTAGGTGGGGGGGATGATGGGTGGTATATACAATGTTTTTTTCTTCTACAAAGGAGGCCACCATGGAATAATGTGAGAATACCAAGGGGATATGCAAGCGGTGTGGGGATAGCATTTTTAGGCGATGATGGGGGATCCTAAGAAGGAGATGATGGGATAACAACATTTGGATGGGTGGTATCTGGAGAGGGAGTAGGGGATATGATAGGATCTGATTTTGAGGTAGCAGGCTCATGCAATGGAGACAGAGATGGAGCGGTAGAATCTTGAATGTCAAGAGGATCATGGGAATGGAATGGTGGGGACTCTACGATCTTGTAGTAGAACTAGATGGGATAGAGTAGGATCCAGTTTGGAGGAGGGGATATGGTAGCATGCTGGATTGGAGCTCTTGACATGGCTCATCTTGTGTGTGGATAGCTTGAGGATAATACAGTGTTAAGAGATACTTCTAGTTGGGGAGATGGAAGGATGGAGAGGATTCCAATGCGATCATCGAATGGGGAGAAGTGGATCAAAATTCATGTATAGCCCGATAGAGTTTTGACTAGCTCTACGGGCTTGAGGTGGGTGTTCAATGGATTTAGTAGAATATGATAGTAGGAGGTGTGCAGGGGACTACAGTGGATTGAGAGGATGTGATGGTACTCATCAATGATAGGTGTTGGATGGAGAAAGGATCTCGTCACTAATTTATGGATGATAGGTTGGGATGATGGCATAGTTCCATGGTACCAATGTGTGGAGTGGGGGATGTTTCCTTTGTTATAAGTCCCTTGGGAGAAACTTGAATACCTTCAGAACTTTGAGATGGCCGAGGTGCAGAAATTGGATGAAGGTTTATGGATTAGTGGAGTAAGTTAGATGAAAGATTAAGACTGGATGGAGGATTAAGGTAAGGATATGGGCATGGGAAATTAGGATAGGATGACATAGACGGTGGATCGTTGGTAGAAGATATGGGCAGTGTGTTGTAATAAAGGTATTGGGATGGTGGATTAGGATGGGAAGATGCAGTGTTGGATTAATATAGGAGAATCACGGATGTTGGATTAGGGTAAGTTGATGGGTGTGTTTGAAGCTAGGATAGGAAGGTGTGAATGTAGGATTAGGCTGAGCGGATAGGTATGGAAGATTAGGGTAGTGGGTACATGTGGATGAAGGATTGAGATAAGAGGATGTGGATGGGGGATCAAGATAGGGGTATGGTGATGACAAACTAGGATAAGGGGATGATGTAGGTGAAGGATATGATGGATATGATGGAAATCCCTTGTCAAAGGTAGCATAAGGAGTGTGATTAGGCATAGATGAAGACATGATGGGACAACTCGATGGGGTGATTGGATCTTGGAATGTGGGTGGAGAAAGCTTACTAGCAATGATAGTGTCAAGGGGATCTATGTTGTATACCTCTTGATCAACAAGACTTTCATTATCATTGTTGAAGTAATTAGGGTTTCCCTTGACCACTATTGATGGAGGATAAGAATTCATGATGATGAAAGGATAAAGATTTTGGATGGAAATGGAAAAAATCCCAAATCAGGATTTAGGACAAGCTCGGATCGGGATTGGATTAAAGCTTAGATTAGGATGATTGGATGATTGGATGGGATTGATTCTAACAATTGGATTGGATTATCAAAGGATGATTACGACACCGAATCTGCTTCGAGATGGAAGTAGATTGATTGGGTCGAAGGTGATTGGATAGGGATGAGATTGGATTGGATTGATTGATTGAAAGATCGAATCATGGATTGGATAGGATGATGAAAGGGACTATGAACCCCATTCAAAGATTACCCTAGGTGACGTAGACTGTTGATTGATCAGATCAAAGGATGAATGGATGATTGCGGCACCAAATCCACTTTGAGATTGGAAATGGATTGATTGGGCCGACGATGATGATTGACTAGGATGGATGAAAATTCTAAGAGGATGTTGATGATGACGATCAGATCAGATACTTAGGTCAATTTGGATAATAACCTAGGACGAAGTTCAGGGGATTTGGATGGGGAAAATGATGATTTGATTGGAGAAATGGATGGTAGAAATGGATGAACATTTGCTCGGAATGAGCAAACAAATGATCAGAATGATAGGACAAGAGTTTAAAATGATGAAAGGATGTGTTGAATGGATGAATGTTTACTCGGAATGAGTAAACGGAGAGAATGGTAGGGTATACCCCCCTCTAGGAGGCAGATGGTGAAGGAAAAGGTGCCCTGGCCAACTTCTCAAAAGTATGAAGTGGTATATATCATCGGAAAGAGTACGAAAAAATGAGAAGAATTGCCTTTGAACGGAGTCAATCGGATAAATAGTGTGGAAATGGTGGCTCTGGGAAGAAAGAGTAGAAGGTTAGGTCCACCACTAGAGAGGTCAGGTCCGCCACCAGAAAGTCAAGTCTGCCACCGGAAGGTTAGGTCTGCCACCGGAGGTTAGGTCCACCATCGGAGGTCAGGTCCGCCACTGGAGAAAAGTTGCTCAAAATTATGAAGTGTTATATGTCATTGGAAAGAGCACGAAAAAATGAGAAGAACTATTTTTGAACGGGGTCAATCAGATAAACGGTGTGGAAATGGCGGCCCTGAGAAGAAAGAGTAGAAGCTCAGGTCCACCACAGCATGAGGTCAGGTCCGCCACTTGGGTTAGGTCTGCCACTGGAGAAAAAGTTGCTCAAAAGTATGAAGTGTTATATGTCATTGGAAAGAGCACAAAAAATTGAGAAGATTAGTGCTCGAATGGAGGAAAATGGACTTACAATGTGTAAATGGTGGGGCATATATGGTTGTCTGTCAGGGAAAATCCACCACAACATGAGGTCAGGTCCACCACAGCATGTGGTCAGGTCTGCCATAGCATGAGGTCAGGTCCGCCAAGGGATAAGTTTAAGCTTGATTTCTTAATGGATGAGTAAAGCAAAGGACCCAAAATATAGCAAACATCAATAAAAATATTTGGCTAAACTGAAAAATGACTGGTTTTGCACAAGAAAGATAATTCAGATAGCACAACCCTAAGATTAGTAGAAATGGGTATGACCAACAAAGCCTTCTACTCTAGGATGAACATGGTTGCTAAGGAGTCCTCGATATACACCCGGTACGTGAGGCCCAAACCGTGAACACCAACCCATTACAAGTGTGAGTCGGGAACCTTAGCGAGATACTAAAGGCTCAGACCAACTCTTCACGTCATCCCGACACTTCACTAATTACAACATGGTTGGATTGAGGTACAACTTTCACTCTCCCCCATTTATATACCCCACCGGTACGCATGGTTGGAATCGCCCCTTGGGGTGATGAAATCCCCAAGCAGGTCCCACTAAGAAAATGAAAATAGGGTGACTCAAAGGACTTGGAAAGCTACAATTTCTCATCACCTAGGATCACCAAATGATGCAAGGGGATTGGATACGTCAAATAGCCTTCCACAAGCATGCCAAACAAGGTTTGTTGACCCCTCTAATTAAACTATGTGCCTAATTTACTAAAGAACAATTGGTAAAAACTTAAAATTTCACCTTCGAGAGGTTAGTGCGCCCACCCGAGGAAGGTCAAATCACGCCACCCGGAGAATTCAGTCCACCATACAGTCCAGGGTTCACCACGGGGGTCAAGTCCACTACCGGAGAGGGTCCAAGTCCATACACACGAAGGTTAAGGTCCACCACCGAAGGTTAGTTATGCCACGAGAGAGGTTAGGTTTGCCTTTGGAAAGGTCAGGTCCACCACTAGAGAGGTCAAATGGGGCCTCTTCAACGCTGAACACTTGAAAATGCAAAAGCGACAAGCGTGAAAGAAAAGACCCATTTGTGGGTCCCACATGGAGTGTGCCAAAAAAAATGTGATAGGGGAATATAATCATTAAAAAGATGAGCAAAAAACTAAAGAGAGTGCAAATAACAACTAAACAACACCCTACACTTCAAGATTGGGAAAATGATGAACTTAACAACATAAAAATGGAACCTTTTACCTTGTAGAGTTGTTCTTTGGTTGGCCCTTTGATTGTAGATGAGATGTATGCTCATTGATGGCAAGTAGATGCAAGATGTGAAGTGTGAGATGCAAGATAGTTGGACAAAATGGATGCAAATGGCTAAGTGTAGATTGAGAAACAAAATTGCAAGAGTTTGGCTAGCAAAATGATCTCCCTCAAATGAGAGAAAAGAGGGGGTATTTATAGGAATTTTGGAAATCCTTAGGAAATGGATGGCCAGGGATTGAGGCAATAATGATCAGAATCATTAGAGACTAAGGTGGGTTGAGAATCACAATCCCTCACATCTTGACATATATACATATTGATATAGCCCTAAAAGGTGGAAGTGGACATGAGGTGGAAGGATGGTACATGACATGGAGGGTACAAAGTACTACCTTGGGATTGGACAAGATCTCCTCATAAAGGAGGTACTTGTCCCTATATGGGTGAGAGGACAAGTGGGGAATTAAAAATTTCTCAAATATTCTCATGGGGAAGAGGGAAGGAATTTAAAATTTCTTAAATGCATTGGGGGATTAAATGTGAATTAAAAATTCACATGGGGAATGGAGATGCCTTGTCAAAAAAGAAAAGCATTTAATAGGGTTGACTCAATTAAGTGATTATGATTGTGTAAGTACTTGATTAGAATGATTAATGAAGATTAAAAGAGAGTGAGATTTTACATGTGACTTGATGTGACAAGTCAAAGATCACATGGGGAAGAGTAATGAAGGATTAGAGGAGGGTTAGGTGGCTAAGAGAGATTGGAGGCCAACTTGCAAAAGTTGGAGGATGTGACACATCCTAATCAAGGATTAGGCATATGCACATCCTAATGATGGGATTAGAAGATGGATTAGGATAAGATAAAAATGATGGAGGATGTGACATATGAGAAATTAAATAAATGTGATATTTATTTAATTCATTTGATGAAAACGGGAAGGTATTTAATTATTTAACTAGATACCTTAGGGATTATAAGAGTTTTAGAGGGATTAATTAAATAATAGTGATATTACTTAATTAATGCGGATAAAGGGATGTTTAGATGAAAGAGGATAAATTTGGATAAATTAAGTGTCCAAATTTAGGTGTCTACAGATGCTATGACATCAGATGGGCTCATAGTGGATGAATCAGCTAAGATGGTTTCCTATATAAAAAATTTCAAGAATGTAACACAATTTAAATGCACATGCATATATAATCATAATGTCGAGAATAAAAAAAATATATACTTGTTGTGCAACTTCATCCAATGAGTTAGACCCAGTCAACAAGGTTGTATAAGAACCAGGTTGTTGCATAAAAAGACAAGATTACATTAGACTATTAATATATGTAGTACATGTATTTAGACATGTAATAGATTTCAAAAATTAACTGTATAAAATAACAATTTAAATAACCGTATACTGATTCTCTAGGGAAAATGAAATAGTAGTATACGTAGCCTCCTGCACTTGCAATAATTGCTCCTCTATCAACAACTGTTAAATATTCCAGCTACACATAAATGGGTAAAAATACAAAGCTGTGTCACACTTTATAAAGGAAATGGCCAACGCTAATCCAATTTTTAAAATTGAATCACTAAAAAGTGGTATCTATGTTTTGAATTTTGAAATGATGTAAACTAGTAAAATATGTAATTTTTAGTATATTTTATGTTTGCATTTAAAAAAAAAATTAAAAAATTATTTAAAACTAGTTTTTAATAAATTAAAACTATAATTTAGTCACTTATAAAATGCTGAAAAATGAAGTTGCATGGGATGTCAAACTTTTTATAGTATTTTTTTTTTCTTTCAATTTTTTTGTGTGTATTTATAACTTGAAATTTTAGTGCATGGATATATTCTTTTCCAATTTTGATCAATATATATTTTTAAATAAATATTAAAATATTCGCGAATCAAAAAATAATTGTTTTCGTCGGATGTCAACTTTCATATTAAATATTTATCTAAAATGGAAAAAAAATTATAATATCTTAAAATAGATTCTTTTACCTAGTGCATCATATTTTTTTCAATATTTTTTTATAAGTTTTAGTATTTTTCCTTGGCATAGTAATCAACCTAATATTTTGTGTTGATAACCTACTTTTAGTAAAAATAAAAAATAAAATATAAAAAATAATTAAACTATTAAAATAAATATATTTTTGATAACTAAACTTATGGATCTACAAAAGGGTATTTTTATATTTAAAAAAAAAAGTTATTTACATTACTAAGAATTATCGAAACTTCAAATTTTTAAAATAATTTATTTTTTTTGGTAAATTGGACTCAAAGTCATGCTTCATATATTTTTAGCCAACAATTTTAGTTGGAAAAGTTGTGGAAGCATCTAACTTAAAGCTAGAATTAATCTTACTATATCATATGTTTGACTAAAATTGATTTTTAGTTAGAAATACTTAAATTTAGTTGTGTTGATAAGTTGGCCGAAAGTGTGACACAACTTTGTGCTTTTACCCAAACATATATATTAGTATAAATATCTCTCATAAAATATGAAAGAATTTACATAAAACACACTATAAAATTACTTTAAGCCTTATCATTCCTCCCATATAGTCCCTGGCGGTTGATGTCTCTCCTGCAAATACTCCACTCTGTGCTCTATCAACTCCTACATCTGACATATCATGAACCTCATAGTCGAATGTGTCTATGGGAGCCTTAGTGGGCCATCGAAGAGGACCAAAACATAAATTGTTTCACGTCATGCAACCATGAGGCACACAAATATGTCCCAAAGCAGATGGTGTACTAGTGGGAGTCGATGGCGGTGTACCAGTGGGAGCTGTTGCAGCAGGTGCACCACCATCATGCTAGAATGTATCAAATGTAACACCACTGTGATGGGATGCACCATCAAATGGTTGCACAACATGAAGGCTTTGTGTGACCAAATGATCACTCATTGAATGTAACACATAAATTCTTAGAGTCCCTGCATCTACAACAATCTCAGGGTAAGGTAGTGGAGTCGGGGCATCAATAGGTGGAGGAGGATGAACTAAGGTGACTCGACGTGCTCTAGGTCTATCCTGTGGCATCCCTCTACCAACACCCTGTAAATCTCCATGTCAAAGTAATTGACATGTTTCCCTAGCACAAACTCAACATATAATTTTTGGAGAAAATATTGAGGGACATCAAGATTTTGTTGGGTGGTTTATCAAAAACCATCCACCAACGTCTCCAAAAATTATCTAATATGCCTCTATGGGTGCACCATTTAATTGAAATTTTTGTTTCCACACATTAACATGCTGTCCTATTCTATGATCGATGAATAACTAGGCTAATTGGGCTTTCTCAATATCAAGTGCCTTCACCTCATCATATGATAACCCATCGACATAAAATTGTCTTTGTTCCTCTTGCTACTGTGCAAATCTATTATGCTGAGTTGCCAAAGTTTCAACATTTGAAATGATTGTTTCCAAAGTGTTTTTCATGTCCGATATCTCATCGAGTGTCTCATAGATTTGACATACTTTTCTTAATTGATCTAAATTTCTATGAATAGACTCGTGTATTGTTGGCACATTTTGATTTGGAAACAATTGCGATGAAGGAGGATTTGGAGGGTTTTCATTTTGTGCAGGATTAGGGTTTTCATTTTGTGTGGGGTTTTGGTTTCATCTTCTGCAGGGTTTGGGTTTTCATGTTGATAAATTTAAACTGTTCATTGATAAAATTTTTAAAATTAACAATGATTTTAATGCAATAAAAACCTATCAAATTTACCCTATTTTGACTAAAATTCAAAAAATGCAAAAACAATATAAATTGAATAAAAACACAAAAATCCAAATATGCCTTTGAAATTTGCTTGATTTTGGGAAAAATGAAATCCTAGGAATGGATATATGTTTCTTGTTCTAAAGTATTTTTAATATATGGTCGAGTCCAAGACCTAACTATATGATATTGGTAGTGGTTTTTTTCAAATGCATGATATAAAAATATAATATATATTATATATTATATTATAATATATATATATTATAAATAATATCATATATATTATATATATTATAATATTTTATAATAATGTTATATTATATAATACATTATATATATTATATTATAATATATTATATAATATTATATTATTATTAAATAATATAATATAATATAATATGAGCTCTCAGTTTTTTTTAATTTATAACATAGAAAATAGATATCCGTTTTGAAACAGATATACGTTTTTTGTGTTTTTTTTTATATATGGTTGGGTCAATTGGTGACAATTTTTTTCAAATGTGTCATATGAAAATATAATATATATTATATTAATTATAATATAAAATGTATATTATAAATAATATGGTATATATTATAAATAATATAATACATATTATATTATTATATAATATATATATTATAATATAATATAATATAATATAATATAATATTATAATATATTAAATATTTTATGATATAATATTAAATTAACAAACATTATAATATATATTTTTTAATTTAATGTTGCATATAATAAATATATTAAAAAATTATTATAATATATAAAATAAAAATTTGGTCAGGCCTAGACCCGACAGATTTAAAATTTTTGACTTAAAGAAAATGAGTATTGTACCTTAGCTTGCAAAAATTCAAAGGCGTGAAATCCACATTTTTGGATGTGTTAAAAATGCCTTTTTCTTCACATCGCCACTTTTTGGACCCTCATTATCTTGCACAAACCCATTTAATATTTATTAAATATAAATATTATTATAATTATAATATTAATATATTATATGAATAAATAATATTATATATAGTATATTATATATATTTATATTAATATTGATATTATAACATCTTAAATGTTAATATAAAATGATTTTATTTATTAATATTTCTTCTTTTAATAAGCATATATACGTTTTGCTTCTATATTGTTTTGGTATTTGTCTTGGGGGCGACCAACCTGAAAAGTCAACATCCCTAATTTGTTTATAGGGGTTGGTCGCCCCCTTTTTATGAAATAAAAATGGTTTATTTTTTCCTAAAAATTTAGTACTACTATTTTGAAATTTCAAATTTTCACTAAATAGATTTTTTTTTTAAAAAAAAAGCACTAGTAGCTTAGAAACTAGATTCAATTTGCTATAAATTATGTTTTTACATATTTTTCAAATTATGTTAATAGGCTATTCAAATTTTTATGTCAAGTTGTGTAACTCTATTTTTTTGAATATTCATTGTTGCTTAGGGGCCTAGTTTGCCCCCCCATGATCCTGCACTAACCCACATTATTGTTTTTCATATATACAATGTTCAGAAAAATCAAACTCAAGATTACAGTCATCAAGTATTTTAACAAGGCTCTTATTTTTTAGGGCTCTAAGACCCTTCTCACCAATATGACCAAGTCTTTGGTGCCATAACATTGTCTTCTCAACTAGGATTTTCATCTCCAAAGAATTGTCACCCTTAGGAACCAAAAATCATGACCATCAAATATAGAAACCACAATTTTCTTCTTCGTACAATCTGAATGCGAGGATGAATAGTCCAGATCCCTCTTCTTGGAATCCATAGAAGTACTATTGTAATGAACTATGCATGCATCCAACATATGCAAGGTGCTAATCCAAACACCCTTAGGAAACACCATATAACCTCTAGTCATTTAAAATCCACCACTCGAGAAAAAAACTTGTATACTTACATCACTTAGCTTACATATTGAAAGTAGGTTCTATGCCAAACTAAGGATATGTAGGACACCATCAATTCCCTTATCTCTACCATCAGGAAATCAAATCTTGATTCTTCCATTGCCGACAATCTTTAGGTGATATTCATCACTGAAATATACCTTCCCACTATCATACTCATACTTTGAGAACCAACCTCTGTGAGAGGCCATGTGGAAAGAGGCACCTAAGTCTATCAACCACACATCTTCTAATGGATTTGTTGCTAAGGAAATGAAAAAATCATCTACATCATCCTAAGAGGATTTATCAAATTCAAAATTAGAGAAAGAATTATTGTTATTCTTTTTCCCCTCCATAAAATCTTTATGGAAATGACTAGATTTTTGTAGCTCCAATATTTCACCAGGAGACTTAGATCTCCCTAGAGACTTGGGCATAGGCTTCTTTTTTTTCTTGTTTCCTTTCTCCTTTGATCTTTCATAAATAACAAGGGATTCCTTGGTCATCTTAGAAGACTTCCTCTATATCTCTTCAGAAAATAACGAAGCAAGTTGTGCTTCTAATAGCCATCACTAGGTGATCCCATGAGTCTCACAAAGAACACAACACGAGAATGTAATGGTCTTCATCCTCTATTTTCACACCAATATAACCCAGTTGAGAAACAATCATATTAAATGCATTTAGGTGATCAAGAATGGATCCTCCTTCATCCATCTTCAAAGAATATAGTTTCTTTCTCAATAGTAACTTATTTACCAAGGATTCCTTGATAAATATCTCCAAGTTTCTTATAAAGACTCACTGCATTCTTCTCTTCATTGACATTTAGGTTAATAGAATTAGCCAAATAGAGTCTTATTAGACCCTTGGCTTTCCAATCCATTAAATCCCAATTATCTTAAAGGAAGCAAGGTATGTGGAAATGGTTCCTAATGTTGATCTAAGAGGAGAGATGTACATTTTTAATTATTTTTTAGTTACAATATGATATGCACAATATGAATATTACAAAAAAACAACACATGCAAGTAAATAATCTCACAACACAAGATATATTGTGGGGAAAACCCTTTTGAGTGAAAAACCCAACGCTACAAAACCTACACAATGTATTATCAAATCAATGGTGATTACAACACACTTGCAATGAAAGTTCTTTAGGAGTATACATGTTCATGTTGAACTTTGGAGTAATTCTAATTGCATAACAATACCTACAAACACAACATACTAAACCCACTCCAAGACATCCAATGTATAGAGAATACAAGCATGAAGGTAGCTTCTAGAACAAGCTACAAGAGATGGGATTCCAAATCCATGTGGCACATTTTTCAAACACATATTTGACTCATATGACACTTTTCACATGATTCCTAACCCCTCTTACATGCCTCCATACTTGGGTACCCCAAATTCTCCCCTAATAGGTATGATAGATCCCTTACAACGTCATAGAACCTATCATATATGACAACTCTTACATTTGTAAGAGAATCTATCATAACTGACTAAAAATAGAAGATGCCTCTTACATTCTCTTACAACCTATCATAGGTCAAACTTGGGTGTCTACTTTCCCCATGCAAAGATTCCTTCCAACACTTTTCCTTGACTTATCATAGAATCTGGCTCTTACGTGTCATAAGATCATCATAGGAATCCATCATAAGAATTTTTCATACTTTGTCATAGAATCCCTCAAAGATGTTGACACATGTCAAAAAATCTCTTCCCAAAGTGGGATGCCTGCATTTCCTTTTGGAGAGCACAACGTCCATGTCACATCCCTTGTCACCTCCAAATACGCTAACAACTCATCATGCCAAGTCATATTAGATGAAAATTAATATGAGCAAGAAAATACAACATAAAAATTAATAAATTAATAGTTTAATCCTAGGAAATTGCAAAGGTTGAGACACCTTAATTCTCAACATTATCCCACTTGTCGAACACCTTTCAAGAGCCAATCTAATTAGGTAATCAACTGCTAGGGACTAAAAGGCCCATAGACTCTAAACACTACCTGAACTTTTCCGTGCTCACTGGCTTTATCAAGGAATCTGCAAGATTCATCAAAGTATCAACTTTTTCAATCTGCACCTTACCATCTTCCATCATGTCACTCACAAAATGGAATTGAACATCAATATGTTTTTTTCTAGCATGGAAGGTGGGATTCTTCGCTAAAAAGATAGCACTTTGATGATCAATGCAAATAGTAATCATCCTTGCATCAAGCCCAACATTTGAACATAATCTTCAAATCCAGATGGATTCCTTACAAGAATGAGTAGTTGCCATGTATTGGGTATATGCAGGATCATGATGCGCCAAAAAGTGGCGATATGATGGGTATGTGAAGGGTATGTGGCTGATGATTTTTGTCTTACCCAAAATTGATGAAAAAAAAAGGGTTTTTAAAGGAGATTCTCAGCTTTCCACCAATATAAATTATGCTTTACTTTGAATTTAATAAATTATTATTATTCATTTTCTATTTAAATTATGACTAAAGTCCTGATTGATAGGCTAATTCAAAACATCTATAGCTTTACAATGGTATCACATTTTTTGAATATGAAACATGCATCACATTCTATGCTTCGCATACTATAGGATTAAAAAAAAATTGAATTTCATGAAGTTTTTTCCAAGTTAAGGTGGTCAGACATATGAGTTTTTAATATTTTTTAAAATTTGTAATAAAAAATTCATAATTAATTATTTACTTGGAAAAAATTACAAAAAATATGCATCACATTCGAACATGAGTCATCTACTTATATCTAAAATATTTATAAAAAAATATTATCATTTTATTGTGGTTAGGTGGTCACACAAATACCTACTTATTTTTTCCCTGAAATTTAAGTATCTTGCATTGAAATTTCAAATTTTCACTAAAATAGATTTTTTTTTAAATAAACCTAGTAGTTTAGAAACTACATTTAATTTTTTACAGATTCTCTTCTTACATATTTTTGAAATAATATAGATAACTTATTCAAATTTTTACGTCAAGTTGCCTAACTCTGATTTTTCTAAAATTTTTGCCACTTAAGGGCCTGTTTTTTCCATGATGATCCTGCACATACCCTACTCTACTTCTATGTGGAAAAAGCAACTAAATACTGTCACTTACTCACAAGTACCCCGCAAACACCTAAATTCTCTCTTTAGTGTATCCTAATTTACTTTTCCATGATTAACCATGAATCAGCTAAGGTCTCCCACTACTTGGGCAATGTATGGTCTTGTGCAAACCATGGCATACATCAAAATTCCAACAACACTAGCATAAGGTACTTTCATCATATCCTCCACCTCACTAGGAGATTTTGGACAATTGAAACTGATAACTTTGTCCCCATCACAACAAGAACACATAATGGTCTACAATCTGCCATGTTGAATCTTTCCAGCACATAATTCATATACTTACTCTTTCTTAACAAAATATTTTTGTTTGGCTTAACTCTTCTAATTTCCATACCCATAATGTACTTAGTTGCATAGGTAAATCCTTCATTTAAAACTATGTTGAAATTTGAGACTTCAAATTAGAAATCAAGGATTTACCATTCCCAATGAACAACATATCATCAACATATAATGCAATAATGAGAATGTGATCATCAACTATTTTGAAATAGACACAATGATCTGATTTTAACCTCAAAAATACCAAACTCAATAAAAAAGAATCAAACTTTTGGTACCACATCCTAGGTGATTGTTTCAAACAATACAAAAACTTTTTCAACTTGCAAACCAAATTTTTGTACCTTTATCAATGTAATGATTTGGTTGTGGCATATAGATCTCTTCCTTCAAGTCACCATGAAGGAAAGTTGTCGTCACATCCATCTGTTTAGTCTCTAAATCATATATAATAGAAAAGGAACAAAAATCTAATGGATGCCAACTTTGCAATAGTAGAAAAAATATCACCATAATCAATTCCCTTAACTAGGTAAGTGCAAGAAGTTGGGTCCACATTCAGGGGAAGAGACATTTTTCAGCTTTAAAATAGGTACCCATTCATTTTCTAGAATATGTGCCCATTTTAAAGTGGGTACTCATTCCAAATAGTTTGAAACTCACAATACATGTTTTTAATTTTGATTTAGGCTCAAAAAATACATGGTAACCAAAAACTTAGCCTTGGACCTACAAGTGCAAGGTCATGACAATTTTAAGAGAAAAGACTAACTTTGGCAATATAACTAATGATTTTTTTTCAAAATTGTTTTATAAAATTAAAACCCATTATCGATGACAATGTCTAGTTTTCAAATATGTAATTTTTTTTTATGATTGGATTATTTTTTCTATTTTTTAATTAATTTATGATGAAACTGGTCCATAAACTTGAAATGCAAGGTTTTCATTTTTTTTTAATAACTTTTAATTTGTTAATTTTCTTATTAAAAAAATTACATGGCATCAATCTATAAACAATTCTTTACACAATGAAAACAAGAAAAATAAAAAAATGATAATTTTAGGTCAAGTTATGGTGTTCGTACACAAGGGTTTTAAAAACCAACTATTAGGGCCAATACAAAATTAATAAGTAAAAAATAATTTAGAAAAATATTATAAAAAAATATCCTCATCAATCTTCACTATAATACACATCTTTCACAAAAATTAATTAGAAAAATACTTTTAGTTAGGTCAAATTATGGTGTCTGTACACATGCATGGTATGGTCCTAAAAAAGTGACTTTTAAAATGTGGTTTTTATACATGGATATTAAAAATTATTTTGTATCGTTTGGGTATTAGAATAAATTACATATCTGAAACCTAGACTCAAAATACTAAATTTCATATTACTAAATTCTTTTAATATTCAATGTGTAAGTCCTTCAAATTTTTAGTCTAATTGTGACAAATTCTAAAAATTAGGAAAAACACTTCCACTTTTTGAACATTTTGTGGACCCAATTTCTTGCACTTACCCAACTTGGGAATAACCCTTTGCAACCAACCTTGCCTTATATTTCTCAATACTACCATTTGAACCAAATTTTTTCTTGAACACCCATTTGCAATCAATGGGTTTATGTCCATCAGGTAGGGGCACCAAATACCAAGTGTTATTTCTTTTTAACACAACCATTTCTTCATCCATGGCATTTTTATAGGAATCTAAATCATGCATACCCATAGCCTCCCTTACGGTCCTAGGCTCATCAGTCTTAGAGATCAAAGAAAAAATACAACTTGAATCATGCAATGAATATCTAAACCTATCAGGTTGTTTCCTTATCTGTGTAGACCTTCTCAAAGGTTGAGATTGAGGTTCTTCATTTTCATCTGAACTCTCAGAGCTACTTGAGCTCTCATCATCATTAGGTTTATCAAGTTCTTCTTTCTTGGGGGTAGGATGAATATGAACCACATCCTCCTTTTCTTCTTTCTCTGGCTATGGCACAATTGTAGGAGTAACTAGTTCTTTAAAATCACATTTTTTCTATACAAAGATTTTTTGGCAATAGGATCCCAAAGCTTGTATCTTTTCACACCAATGCCATAACCAATGAAGATACATTTTATAGCCTTGTTCTCCAAATTATACTTCTTCTCCTTAGGCACATGAGCATATACCTCACAACCAAATACTCAAATATGTCTCAATGAGGGATTTTTACTAGACCATACCTCCATGGGTGTCTTATCCACAAGCGCTAAAGTAGGAGACTTATTAATTAGGTAGAAGGTAGTGGCAACAACTTCAACCTAAAACTTTTTTTCAAGGATAGCTCTACTAAGCATACTCCTAGCCCTCTCCATCAATGTTCTTTTCATTATTTCTACAACTCCATTCTGTTGAGGGGTGTAGGGAGTTGTCTTATGGCTTTCAATCCCATGTTCTTTACAAAACCTATTGAAATCTAATGAAAACAAATCACTGCCATTATCAATCCTCAAACATTTAATCTATATATCCTTCTAATTCTCTACAAGAGCTTTAAACTCTTTGAATCTATTAAAGAATTTATATTTTCTTCTAAGGAAATAAACCCATGTCCATCTACTGTAATCATCAATGAATGAATCAAAATAAATAGATTTTGCAATCGAAGGAACATTAACAAGATCAAATACATCAGAATGAATCAAATCTAACACCTTAGATGATTTGTGAGAACTAGAGTAAAACTACACATGATTTTTATTTCTATAAAATAAATGTTCACAAAAATCAAACTCAAGATTACAATTATTCATTCCCTCAACAAGATTTTTATTTTTCATCTAAGACCCTTCTCACTAATGTGGCCAAGCCTTTGGTGCCATAAGAGAGTTTTCTCCACTAGAAGTTTCATCTTCATAGAATGACCCTTGGGTACCCAGAAAGCATGCCCATCAGAAGTAGATGGAACAATATTCTTCGTTGTTGATTCCAATGGTGAGGATAGTGACCCTTAAAATCTCTTCCTCATAGAAAAAGAACTATTGCACTGCATAGTGCATGCATCAAGCTGAAACAGGGTGCCAATTTGAAGACCCTTAGCAAGCACCATAGCTCCTCTTGTCATCTTGCATCCTCCATTCAGGAAAAATACTTGCACACTCACATCATTCAATTTACTTACAAATAATAGGTTATGTGCCAAACCAGGGATATGCATTACACAATTGATCCCCTTCACTCATCCACTAAGAAATCTTATTTTGAATCTTCCACAAACAACAATCTTCAGGTGAGAGTCATCACCCATATACACCTCTCTTCTATTGTACTCATACTTCAAGAACTAATCTCTATGAGAAGTCATGTGAAAGGATGCACCCAAATCAATCGACCACATAATCCGATGCATGGGCTACCAAGGCTGCAATAAATGCTTCTCCATCATCTTGAGATGATTTCTCAAATTTAGAATTAGAGAAAGATTTGTTTTTCTTCTTCTTCTCCTTCTTGCAATATTTTCAAATTTGACTCACTTCACCATAGTTCCAACATTTTTCCTTGGACTGCATACCAAGAGACTTAGATCTCCTTGGAGACTTTGACTTAGATTTATTGTCTTTCTTTTTGCCTCTCTCCATTGGTCTATCATGAACAAGAAGGTCCTCCTTGGCCATCTCAAAAGACTTCCTCTACATCTCTTCAGATAATAATGAGGCAACAACCTCATCCATCTTGAAGGTGGACGTAGTGCTTCCAATAGCCATCACTAGGTGATCCCAAGAGCCTAACAATGAACACAAAAGGAGCATGCAACAGTCTTGTTCATCAATCTTGTCTCCAAAAGAACACAGTTGAGCAACCAACATGTTGAAAGAGTTTAAATGATCTGGAATAGATCCCCCATCTTCCATTTTTAGAGAATACATCTTCTTTCCCAGGAAAATATTATTTACCAGGGATTTATCCTAATAGACATTGCCAAACTTCTTCCATAGAGAAGTATATTTTTTCTCTTCACAGACATTCAAGTGGATGGAATTAGCCAAACATAGTTTAATAAGACCCTAGGCTTTCATATCCATGAGATTCCAATCTTCTTTCATGCCAGATGGCATAGTTCTAGGAATTGCAAGCCATAGATCACAATCTATGAGCATGTCTTCCATCTTGAGCTTCCAAAGCTCAAAGTTACCATTGTTAAACTTCTTCATCTCAATTCTGCTAGATGTTCCAACCATCTCTTTTGCAACAAAGATTTCAAAATTTAGTGCACAGGCTCCCACTCAAACGAAGATTGGTACAAAAAACCCTCTACCCAACAACTAGGATCAAAGGTGATCAAGCTCTGATACCAACTGAAAGGAAGCAAGGTATGTAGAAAAACACTTCCTAATGTTGATCTAAGTGGAGAGATGTATAGTTTTAATTATTTTTCAGTTACAATATGAGATGCACAATAGGAATATTAAAAAACAACAATGTATGCAAGTAAATAAGCTCACAACACAAGATATATTGTGGGAAATCCCTTTCGGGTGAAAAACCCCACTCCAAAACTTGCACAATGTATTATCAAATCGATGGTGATTACAACACACTTACAATGCAAGTTCTTCAAGAGTATACATGAGTGTTGAATTCTAGAATAATTCTGATAGCATAACAATACCTGAAAACACAACATACTAAACCCACTCCAAGACATCCAATATATAGAGAATACAAGCATGAAGGTAGCTTCTAGAACATGCTACAAGAGATGGGAATCCAAATTCATGTGGCACATTTTTCAAACAAATATTTGACTCCTATGACACTTGTCACATGATGCCTAAGCCTCCTTACTTGCCTCCATACTTGGGTGCCCTAAATTTTCCCCTAATAGGTATGACAAATGCCTTACAATGTCATAGAATCTATCATACATGACAACTCTTACAACTATAATATAATCTATCATAACTGACTAGAAATAGAATATGCCTCTTACATTCTCTTACAACCTATCATAGGTCAAAATTGGGTGCCTACTTTTCCCATTCAAGGATTCCTTCCAACACTTATCCAACCTGTCATAGAATTTGGCTCTTACACATCATAAGATCGTCATAGGAATCCATCATATGAATCTGTCATACTTTGTCATAGAATCCCTCAAAGATGCTAACACAAGTCAAAGAATCTCTACCCAAAGTGGGACCCCTACATTTCCTTATGGAGAGCACAAAATCCATGTCACATCCCATGCCACCTCGCAATATGTTGGCAACTCATCATTCCAAGTCACATTAGATGAAAAATTAATATGAGCAAGAAAATACAACATAAGCATTAGTAAATTAATATTTTAATGCTAGGAAATTGCAAAGGTTGAGACACCTTAATTCCCAACATTATCTTGGGAGATTGTTGCTGGTTTTTTTTTGGATATTGCAGCTCATAGATCTCTGTCTACTAGCATATCCTCCATTTTGAGATTTGACAACTCAAAATTATCACCATTAAAATTATCCATCTCTATTCTTCCAAATGTGCTTGCAATCTTAAACCTGGAATAAGATTATAAAAAAAATTCTTATAGAGATCCCATTGAAAATAAGACTAGTATTAAAAACCCTCAAACCCAACAATAGAAACAAGGTTGGGTAAGATCTAATACCAATTGAAAAGAAAAGATAGGTGCAAAAAAAACTTCCAAAAATATATTTAAGAAGAGGGGTGCAAAAAGTTTTTTTCAAAACCTTTTTCAATTATAGTTTAGATGCACATTGAGTTATTAAATTAACTGTCAGATTTAAACTCATAAATGTTAACACACAAGTTTTAAGTGGGAAAAAAATTTCATAAAATAAAATTATCAACCAAAGAATAGATCAATTCTATTATTAGAGTCTATGCTCTTGCAGTTATGTTTTCATTGTGATACAAATATGGAGTAATTTTGACAACATAATAACTTCTCATAAAATACAAAAAAATCAACTCTAAAATTGCATAATAATTTCAGATATTTATAAAAATCTATCATGGGTTCCCAGGTCTTCCATGTGCCATCATCATGGTCTTTGCATGCATGCAAACTGAGATAGATAACATGCACAAGTCCTATTTAACTAGAAAAACAACCTATCACACATGCAACAACATGCAAGCACATGCAAGGTGTCTAACCCAAATATTTTATGCAAATAATAATTATCCTTGACATGCATGGTGTCCCACTAGAGAAAATCAAGCCAAATTCCAATTTAGAACTCCTTTCTGACTTCTAGTCAGCTTGACTAGTTGTCATAGTCCCGTTTAGCATCTTTCCAAAATCTTCCTAGTGAAAAACTTCAAAAGAAAGGATGTTGAAATGAACAAGACAACTAAGAGGGGGGGTGAATGAGTTGTAGAAAAAACCCTCAATAGTAATCAAATTCACAAGCATTCATTAAATCCTTATTCTATTAGTTTTATTAAACATGAAATGTAAATAACAAAAACTGAAATCATAACACCATGCACAAGAGAACACAAGATTTATGTGGAAAACCCAATGAGGGAAAAACCACGGTGAGGATTATCTCACAACAAAAGTAATAGAAAAGCTGATACAAAAGGGCTCGCTGCTATAATAGGACACATTGTCGAAAAGGCTCATAGCAAGGGCTCACTACCACAAAAAGAAAACAAGAAGATAGAAGAAGAATTTCAGATAGAGAACACTTCTCAATGCAACAAGGAGTCCACCACAATTGCTCCCACACTATTTTAGTCTCACATGAAATATTTTGGATGCCTTCAGCTCACTACTTTCAAGAACCCTAACATTGAACTTCACACTGCTCTACTCAAATTTGCATCATACACATCATTCACATCTATATTACTTCTTGCTCTTTTCTCCTTTTTTTTTCACTTGCATCAACATATTTATATCAAGCTCTATCTCAAAAACTTTCTCCAATGTCGACCACTAGCCATTATACATACAAATTCAAAATAGTTCAGCACGTAAACATTCCCACAGTGGATAGGAATGAAAGGAAACCTACATAAATCCTTAATTAGGACCCAAATAGATCCCAAAACACATCCAAAATCCTTGCATGTAGTGTTAAACACAAGGTCATCCAACACCCATGCAAACACCATAATCATTAAGTACATGCTTAAACCAGTTTGAAAAGCCAAAAGTTCCATACAACATAATTCACTTGAACTCAATCCAAAAAAAATCACAAACTACTCAAGATTCATCAAGAACTTCATCCAATCTCACATCATACATGCATTTCATCTTAGAACAATTGGTAACCCTTATTTGCACATTGATAAATGAAACTCACTTTGTACTGCACCAAATCAAGTAAACACCTAAATATAGAAATATAAAATAATTATAATCAACTTCCCAAATCTGCACAACCTGAAGCCAAACAATGGAGAAATGTGCAGCAAATAAATTTCTCCTAGGCCACAGAAAACATCACTGAACAACTGGTTCACACACTAGTGAAAATATCTCGCATTGTACAATGATCTAGTAACCCAAAATTTGAATATAGCAACCTTTGACAACCTTGAATAATCTATAAGATCCCTATAGTCATAGCATCAACATAGAAGAAATGCAGAGCACAATACCACGACTTACTAGAACATACTTTACTCTATTTATCAATTTGCTCAATATCCTCAACATCTTCAGCCCATAGTTGACATCAATGAAAACACCAATCAGTAGACATCCTATTGAAATCAATGATAACACCTTCATTCTTGGAACAATCTCCTCCTTTTTCATTGATGGAAACACGAGATGTGAAAAGTCACCAAGGACAAGACACACACACACCCTTTATTTATGATTAAACAACCTACACAACATTCCTGAACTTTTTCCCCCTTACAAGAGTCTCTCTTTCTCTTCCTAAGTAGATAATCTTTTACACATGATTCTCTCTCCCCCTTTGACATCAATGGAAAAGAGAAAAAAAAGGTTTGCATTATTCTCCCCCTTTGACACTGAACCAAGAAAATTTCTCTGAGCACTCCCTCTTATGAGTATACCCAACCAAATCAACAACTCAATGACAATACATGAGACTACCTACTCCCCCTGAGAGGTAGCCACCAACATTAGTCCAAAAAAGAGATAGATCCTTAGATCCACTAGACTGATGCATCTCAATATGCATCTAGTTCAAATAGGGAGGGGTGATAACCCTTAAATTCTCCTGAAGATAATCAAAAGTATCCTTAGGAAGATCCTTAGTACATATATCAACCATCTAATACTTTGTAGGAATATACTCAAGCTTTACTTAATTCTCCATAGCCTTTTCTCTCAAAAAGTGATGCCTAATAGATATATGCTTTGTCCTTGAATGCATCACTGTATTCTTTGAAATGTTAATTGCACTTGTGTTATCATAGAAGATAGAAATAAGCTCATCATATATAACTTTTATATCCTTCAATGTTTGTCTCATCCATAATACCTGTGTACAACATGATGTTGCTGCAATATACTCAGCCTATGTAGTTGATAAAGAAGTTGAATCTTGCTTATTTCTCAACCATGAAACCAATCTACATCCAAGAAAGAATGCACCACCACCTATACTTTTCCTTTCATCAACACAACCATCTCAATCAACATTTGTATATGCACTGAATGTGAAATCAATATCCTTAGGATACCACAAGCCATAATGGGTATGTGCAGGATAATGGTGGGCCAAAAAGTGGCAATGAGGAAAAAAACACGTCTTTCATCGACTGAAAAATGTGAAAAGAACATGACTTTTTTTAGGCTCGGGTGTCACCATACCAAACACCAAACCTAGTTTTTGCAAATCGGATATCTGATCCAAATCAGATATCCGATTTGCAAAAAGCATATATTAAAAATGGTTGTCATTGTTTTGAACTCATTTGGCAGTGAAGAACCTGCGGGCGCACAGTGCATCCATTCTTCGCTTAACGGATATTCGATTTGGGCTAAATTCGATTTGGAAAGGTAAGATTTTTTATTTTTATTTGATTTGATTCAATTTTTATTTAGATTTGAATAATTTCATATGGTTTTTTGTGGTTTTTTTTAAAATAGGGTTTTGATTGATTTTTGTGAAAAATTGAATTTAGAATAGATTTTGATAAAAAAATGGGTTTTGTGGGTTTTTTCACAATAGGGTTTTTGATTGAATTTTTATGAAAATTTTGAATTTAGAATGGATTTTGATAAAAAAAATGATTTTTTTTGTGGATTTTTTTTCAAAATAGGGTTTTTGATTGAATTTTTATGAAACAATTGAGTTCATAATGGATTTTGATAAAAAAAATGAATCTTTTTAATGGATTTTGATTTGAAAATAGTGTTTCAATTATATTGTCTAATTTTAGATTAATTATTTTTTAACTTTAATCAAGCATTATGGCTGCCGAAAATGAGAATGCACAAATTCCACCAGTTGAGAATGAAAATCCACCAGCTGAGAATCAAAATGCAGAAATGCGAAATGCTCCACCACTTCCACAGCCATCAATTGAAGACTTAATTCATGAAAAATTGGAGCAATTGAGGGGCATTTGTGATGTTTATAAGAAAATCCCTTGATTATCCCATATGTCAAACACATTGACAAGAATAATCACAAATGTAGAAACCCTCTCCACCCAACATAATGTCTTTCATTCATGGTGAGAAACCATGAGGCAATATTATGCATGTGGATTGTCTTATGATGATGTGAAAGATCTCAAAATAACAAAATCCCAAATAGCCTCTTTATTTATTAACCCCAGCACTGGTTTTCCAGTTAATGTTAACAAACCAAAACTTTCTATAAAATGGTGCACACATAGGGGCATAGTAGATAGCTTTTGGGATCGTTGGTGTATGGTTTTTGATAAACCACCCAACAATAATCTTGATGTACCTTTTTACTTTATTAAAAAATTATATGCTAAGTTTTTTTTAGGGCATCATGCCAATTACTTTGACATTAAACCCTTCCAGGGCATTGGTAGAGGTATGCCTCTGGATAGGCTAGGGGCAGCTAGAGTAGTTAGGCGCCCACATGTTCCCTATCCTCCCCTTCCTCCGCCACCTCTAGTACAACATCCAGATAGTATGGAGGATGCAACCACACAAACTATCCAGGCCATTCACTCTTTGAGTGGTCTTTTAGTTTCCCATGCTTCTTCAGTAGCTCAACCACAATCTGGTGATCTTGGTGATGGATATAGTGTTGCTGTATTATCCTCCTCGGGTCCACATATTTGTGTGCCACATATTTGTAATATGTGCCAGTAAATATGCCCGGGTCCTATTGTACAACCCCCTGAGCATCCATTAGACACTTCTGATTATGACATCTAGGATGTGGAGATTATAGCAAATCACACACAGGGGAGTGGAGCACACCCTACAGAGTCCTATCCTGCTAGAGAGGTGGACATTGGAGTAGTTACATAGGTAACATTTAAGGTGTAAATTCATAACTTGCATTTTTTTTAAATGAATATTGATAAGAGATAGTATCAAGTACTAATATTTATTTACATGGTCTATTTAGCAGTTAATGTCTGAGGAGGAGCTCACATAGGTGATTGATAGCATGGTCCTTAGGGCCATTTCATTTTTCCTCGACATGCACACAGTATGTATTTTTGTACTCACTCATTTACGTTTTTTTACTGTATATTTGCTTGTCATTTGAATTGTCAATAATGAAATTATATATTAACTTATATGTTTATCTTACTCTCTGCTTGTAGGAAACACCTAGTACGAGCGAGGTGCGATGCTCTCCAAACTATGGAGGCACAATGTTAGATAAGGGAAAGGTAATTGAACTCAAATTTGATTGAATTAAAATTTATAAGATCTTTTATTGATTATGCATGCATTGACATAGATTTGTAGTTTCATATGCACTTGTCATTTTTATGTCTGGTAGGTTGTGAGCTATACATAATTTTTGATAAGTGCCACAACACTGAAGGAGTAGGTATTCGAACACCGAAGGAGGAGGTGTTGAAACACCTCAAGGAGGAGTTGTTGAGACACCTAAAGGAGATACAGAAAAAGATCAACCTAAAGAGGTATGTGTTTATTTTATTTTGTGCTTGGTAAATATGTTCTTATTACTGACAATTCTATGCTAACTTGGATCAATTTCATGTTTTTGTTCACATATATAGATTGACGTTACAAAAGTTGGTTTGGTTAGTTCTTTGAGAGGGGTATATTCTAGGACTCCTGACCCTTCAAAGAGACATATATTTCAGGTAATCAAGATTTCAATTTTAGAGTTCAATTATAATTCAATGTGTATTGATTTTTATGTTAATTATTCATTTTAAATTATATAGTATAACTAATCTCAATTGTGGTTTGACTTTTTCTTGTGCAGCTACCTTCAGAGCCAATGAGTGCTTCAAAGAGGCTCCATTTTGATGATCCACCAGTAGTTTAGGATGAGATAGACATTTTGGCATGTAAATTTTGAATAGATACCGAGATGGCATATGCCACATATTGTAAAACTTTGTTTGAGTTAGCGTTGATGCCATTTTTGTATATGGACATACACTTGATTATTGGATAATTTGATATATATAGAAGTTGACAATCAAAATTTAATTTCCTCCTCATGTGCATGATTAAACTCTTTGAAAATTTATTAGCAATGGTTAAATATCAATGTACAATAGCATAAAAATAATGGTTAAATATTATGTAGTTTATATTCATATTGCTGATTACATTGCATTGCACATCTTTCAAACTCAAAGCATTATTTCACATTGCATAAGTAACAACTAGATACTCATATGATTAACCCTACACCATCTGATTTTCTTCTTTGTCAACTTTCCCATGCCTTAGTAAATTTGGTGGTCCATTTGTAACCATCAATTTTTTTATATAACATAAATTCATCCATAAATTCACCTTTTTCAAAAAATTAATATGGCTAGACTCCCATATGAATACTAATAATATATCATATGACCATTCTTCATATACTTACTGGCACTTTGTGTCTTCTTAGATGAGCCAAAATTTGTTGCCCAACTACCTCTGCCTTCATCAATGTTCCATATTTTAATCATTCCATCCCAAGATGTTGTGACCATTTGTTGACTAGAAGATTCAATTATTTGTAGGCATGAAATGACATCATCATGCACTTTGACCTAGAAATTTAGGAAAAGAATACTATTAAAAGTTGTGAGCTCTGTGAAAAATAGATGTTTATCTGACTGCAACACCATCTAAATATGGATTCTTTTAGAAAATAAAAAGCAAGACATAACTTTTAAACAAATAATTTAATCACAATGTATTTTTCACAAAGAAAATTTGTATAAACCGCTTCTCCATAATGGCTAGTATAGAAAATAATTGCATTGGTAGAACAAAACTCCAAAACATTTCTGATTTCCTTGATTAATTGAATCTTAAGTAGAATCCCCACAATAATTATGTTTTACATAAACCGATAGGAAAA
This sequence comes from Sequoia sempervirens, assembly GCA_007258455.2. NCBI lineage: Eukaryota > Viridiplantae > Streptophyta > Pinopsida > Cupressales > Cupressaceae > Sequoia > Sequoia sempervirens. Next base: position 5,702 of record VDFB02325146.1, on the reverse strand, counting down.
CAACATTGCTTGGAAAGTGCATCTCTAATATTTTATGTTCCTTGTACAATAATTTAAATACATTTGAAGAAGTTATATGAAAATATAGCTTCTTAAATTCTTCTTTAATTTGAAGGTTAGTTTTGATAGTGAGTAATTTATTTCATAGATGGATTTTAGCTTTTGCTTGATTGTTGTGCACTGTACTTTCTTCTATAAATAAAATGAGACATGCTAATGCACATTTTCACTATAATTTCTCTATTTTCTTCCTCAACATATCTCTCTCTTGGGCTTTGATACAACCCTGTCAGGGCCTGTCCTAATCACATTTAGCCCAAATCAAAAAGAAAATTTCATGCATTGCTTCTCCCTACACTAGCAGAACCCTGGCTGGAGGTTTTATTTGATATTGTCAACAAACATACATCTGGTTGTCTGAATGAATGGGGGAGTTACAACCTTCCCAAGCAAGAGGTCATGACAACCATCAAAATTATACACCACAAACACTATTTCTTTCCCTGTGAGTAAAGGATAAGTGTACTTAAATAAGGTGTAATAGTAGAGAGAATAATATTGTTTAGGTAAAATTGTTTGCTCATAACCAAGATTACAATGATAAAAAAAAAAATTAGAAAAATATTGGGATGTTGAAATCCACTATGCTTGGCGTACAGATGCAACCTTTCTGTGAAATTTCCCTCACAAATCCAAACAAGTTTCATCCTCCAAACTCTAGGAAACCAATGGGGTTTCGTCGAAAAATCTCCATAACCTAAGGGTTTTTGTCCTTAGATTCAACAAGTGAACACAAGTATCCGACTTTGCAATTTTGGATTTGTTGAGATGATGTCCAAAGATTATCCAAACTAATGAAGTTGTATTCCTTATATAGAGGTTGAAGGCCTAACATGGGTTCAAAGTTTCTTGCCATTTTCTCACATTCAAATTTGGGCTCATTAATTGCATTCTTGGTTAGTCATGGTCATGGGTGGAGTCCATTCAAATGGTGAGGTTTTGTGAAAGGGCATGCTTGAGTGTGGAGATCTAGGGAAATGATTGCTTTAAGTTCAAGAAAATAATTATCCCAAGGTCCAACATCAAGGGTTCAGGCGATGGGATTCTTGGGTGTTAGGACACAATACAATGGGGATCTAAGGGTTTGAGGATTAGGATACCCCATTGGTTGTTTTACGAACATAAGACATCATCAAAAGGCCCAAAGATCCAAAGAGGAATGTATGGTTTGAGAAGTGGTGGTCAAGGTATTAGGGTGTTATGCGAATGGAAAGGAAAAATTTCAAAGGCCCACAAGAGAAGGAAGTGGGAGGTGGAGGCACAAGGAATGAAAGAAATGCATGATAGTATTAGAGAGTCTAAAATCCCACCCAAAGTAGGAAAGTGACCCATCTTTCAAACTCAAAGCATTATTTTGTATCATTGTTACATTGGTCTTGAGAGTGGTAGCTTAATATTGCTCTGGACAATACAAAGCCTAGTTTACCTGTGCAGTGTAACAGTGGCATAGGAAGAGAGATGTTGAAGAGTACATCAAGTCAGTGAGAACCGAAGTGTAATGTGTTTTAGTTTGTGGTACTCCTTTGTTTCTCTGCAAATGTGTGATAAATTATTAGTTCAATGATGTTGAACAATTTTAGAAAAAATAAAGTTGTGTCATGGTCCGCATTCAATCCAACAAGAAAAAATCAAAGCTCAACCTCTTGGAATGAAAATGCTTGTTTGCAAAACAAATGAATAAGAATGAGGTAGTTAAGGCGTTTGAAGTTATTTAGAGGTCACTTTTAGGGTGGAAAGCTTAAAACTCTATTTTAAATGCACAAAAAAGAATGAAATTACTTCAAACCAAGTTTGTGAAGAAGTTAACTATGTTGCCCACTAGTTTCCCTTAAGAGTCCAAAGTGCTAAAAGGCAACAATCTTTGAAGGGCTATTTCTCAAAGACTGTGATGCTTACATACTCTTCGTCCAAGGCTATGCCATCGTGTTGGGACCATCTACAAAAAAATCTCTCAGTTTTTGCTATCTAAGAGGTGTTTTACTATTGTGATGACTTTTCAGTGGAGGGAAAAGTTGCCAGATGTAAGCAGTGTAAAGTTGCAAAGTGGTGCAACTTTCATTTTGCAACTCGTACGACCAAACAGACTATTCCAACACGTTCAAATGGGTACATTTACACTATGGATGGTCCTCTCTTGCACCCAAATACGCCGAATCACTCCGAGCTATATTGGACCGATGATTTCCCTTAAGAGTCCAAAGTGCTAAAAGGTAGCAATATTTGAAGGTCTATTTCTCTAAGACCGTCATGCTTACAGACTATTCGTCCAAGGCTATGGCATCATGTTGGGACTATCTACAAAAACCTCTCTCATTTTTTGCTATCTTGAAGGCATTTTGTTGTGGTGATGACTTTTCAATTGAGGGAAAAGTTGCCAGATGCAAGCAGTGTAAAGTTGCAAAGTGGTGCAACTTTCATTCTACAACTCATACAACCAAACAGACCATTCTAACACGTCCGGATGGGTACGTTTACACTAGGGATGGTCCTCTCTTGCACCCAAATACGCTGAATCACTCTGAGCTACATTGGATCGACAATTTCCCTTAAGAGTCCAAAGTGCTAAAAGGAAGCAATTTTTGAAGGTCTATTTCTCAGAGACCATGATGCTTATATACTCTTTGTTTGAGGCTATGGGATTGTGTTGGGACCATCTACAAAAACCTCTCTCGGTTTTTGCTATCTCGGAGGCATTTTCCTGTGGTGATGACTTTTCAGTGGAGGGAAAAGTTGCTAGATGCAAGCAGTGTAAAGTTGCAAAGTAGTGCAACTTTCATTCTACAACTCATATGACCAAACAGACTGTTCCAACACATTCAAATGGGTATGTTTACACTAGGGATGGTCCTCTTTTGCACCCAAATACACCGAATCACTCTGAGCTACATTGGACTGACAATTTCCCTTAAGAGTCCAAAGTGCTAAAAGGCAACAATCTTTGAAGGTCTATTTCTCAGAGACCGTAATGCTTACATACTCTTCTTCTGAGGCTATGGGATCATGTTGGGACCATCTACAAAAACCTCTCTTTTTTTTTGCTATCTCGAAGGCGTTTTCCTGTGGTGATGACTTTTCAATGGAGGGAAAAGTTGCCAGATGCAAGCAGTGTAAAGTTGCAAAGTGGTGCAACTTTCATTCCGCAACTCGTATAACCAAAAAAACTATTCCAACACATTTGGATGGGTACGTTTACACTAAGGATGGTCCTCTCTTGCACCCAAATACACCGAATCACTCCGAGCTACATTGGACCGGCGATTTCCCTTAAGAGTCCAAAGTTCTAAGAGACAACAATCTTTGAAGGTCTATTTCTCAAAGACCATGATGCTTAAAAACTCTTCATCTGAGGCTATGGGATCATGTTGGGACCATCTACAAAAAATCTCTCTTTTATTGCTATCTCGAAGGCGTTTTGCTATGGTGATGACTTTTCAATGGAGGGAAAAGTTGCCAGATGCAATAGTGTAAAGTAGCAAAGTGGTGCAACTTTCATTCCGCAACTCGTACGACCAAACGGACTATTCCAACACGTCTAGATGGGTACGTTTACGCTAGGTATGGTCCTCTCTTGCACCAAAATACGCTAAATCACTCTTAGCTACATTGGATCGGCAATTTCCCTTAAGAGTCCAAAGTGCTAAAAGGTAGAAATCTTTGAAGGTCTATTTCTCAGAGACCATGATGCTTACAGAATCTCTGTCCAAGGCTATGGGATCATGTTGTGACCATCTACAAAAACCTCTCTCAATTTTTTCTATCTTGAAGGAATTTTCCTGTGGTGATGACTCTTTAGTGGAGGGAAAAGTTGCCAAATGCAAGCAATGTAAAGTTGCAAAGTGGTGCAACTTTCATTCTGCAACTCATACAACCAAACAAACTATTCCAACACATCCAGATGGGTACGCTTATTCTAGGGATGGTCTTCTCTTGCACCCAAATATGTCGAATCACTCCAAGCTATATTGGACCGAGTGAAATTAGGTGAAAAATTGATGCAGACACAAGGGCACAATCACAAATTCTTTGAAATGACATGGTATGCACAAATTTTACTATTACAATTACACACATATTGATTGAAAAATGATTTTCATATAGATTAAATTTACTTCAAAGTTAATACCTATTAATACTTCTTTAAGAAAACATGATTATGTATTCTCTAATAAAACTTTCACCATAACAAGACTTGCAACTACTTCAATTGTAGCATACATAATTTCATATTGCACCTATCAATGTTCCCATTACATCTTCACGTGTGATTTCTAGTATATGTATGTCTCTTCAAAAACATAGATGGGTTAAAGTTCTCTCCTTACCCTTTGAGTAAGAGATGGTAGGGAGAGGGACTAGATGGTGATGACCACAAAACCCTAGTTTAAGCGAGCATCACCGAAGCCGGGGAAAGAAAAGGAAGAAAACAGCCGGTTGTGGCTTGATTAAGTACAAAATAAACCCTTTACAAAACACGAGTTTCCAAAATATAGACCCTTTACATTTTTAAAGCATACCCTTTATACAATGCTAGCCGTTTGACCCATATTTCAAAATGTATAGATTATGTCGGACATTTGACAAGCTTTTTGTACAAACCATCAAGGTAGCGATAACCAATCTATATTATTATGACTGACACAAAATATGATGAGATGGTAATGCAAACTATAAAAGATCGCCGAATAACAATCTATATTGTCATGCATACCTCTTCAAAAGGATTAGAGCTGGCTATTTTTGTAGTAGGTCCATGATCAATTATGCTAGGAATATCACAAAAGTGGGAAAATGAGAAATCTATATTGTCACAATAGAAAAGATGCTTAAACTAACATATCTATATTAATCTAAACAACTTGAATGATGATGAGTTGGTGATGCAAACTATAAAGGATGCATACCTCTTCAAAAGGATCAGAGCTGGCCATTGTTGCAGTAGGTCCATGATCAATCGTGCCAGGAATATCATAAAAGTGGGAAAATGAGAAATCTATATTGTCACAATAGAAAAGATGTTAGACTAACATATCTATATTAATCTAAGCAACCTGAATGATGATGAGTTGGTGATGCAAACTATAAAAGATGCATACCTCTTCGAAAGGATCCCGAGGAGTTGGCTATTGTTATGTGAGTCCATGATCAACTTGCCAAAATATCACAAAAGTGCATACAAAATATCACTAGTAAAGACACTGCATTACGTAATTATATATAAAATATCCGTATTAAAAAGAAGAACACTAATGAACTTAATCATAATGAACATAAGCATTCTACCTTCCATTCTTGAAAATGGTATTCAAGTGTGCCCGAAGGGTCATCTCTTTGCTTAAGAGTATCCAATATTGCTTCATGATCAACATTACTAAGTGTCCATAGTTGTTTTGTCTTTGGTTTGGCATGATGCTTCAACAACTTAAAATTTGTTGCTATAACAAGGTGCAAATACAAGAGAATGGTTTTGTGTTTCTCATAGTCTTCAAATGCAGGTATGCCATTCTTTCTAACCATATATGTTCGCAACCAAGTTCCTGCAACCACAACTGAACCTATAGGAAACATGAACCCATCATCATCTTCCATCGGTTGTGTTAGCTTAGTAAGCTACCCGCACATCGACAACCAATAGTCTGATCTCT
>VDFB02325145.1:0-76683 GCA_007258455.2 Sequoia sempervirens | reverse complement strand
AAATTCTCATGACAAAGGACCTTCCATAGCTTCTTTTTTGTCCTCAGACCCTCACAAGAGTACAGCTCAATTCTGCTTCTATCGCCACCCATCTCTTGAAACACTAGAAGGAGAAAACCCTTGTTGATAACCACTCAACTTAATGCCAGTGATCCAAACAAAACCCACAAAGTGTGAGAGTCGGGAGATGGTACTAGAGAATAAATACTACCACCGCATCAACTTAGCCCACACAATCATTTCTCAATAAAATCCTATCTTTTTTGAGAAGGATGGAGCCCTCCTCCCACACACGATACTCATTTAACCTAATAGCCTCATTTGCGAAAAAGTTGACCAATGAATTTCCTTCTCAAAAATGTGAGAGATGTGGGTCTCTTTGAAAGATCTTAACATGATTATAGTATATTTAATAACTTGTTAAACATTCTGGCTAAGCTGATGAGTGCCACGTAGATAATTGATGATATTTAATGAGTCACCTTTGACCCATATTTTGGAGTATCCTCTGTCCACAACATATTTAACACTTGTAAATACAACCTCCACCTCAGCACAGTGATTTGTTTAATTTCCCAATGGGAGTGCCACCACGCCTAAGAGTTTTCCATTTTCATTCCTCAACACCCCCCCCATATCCTACAAGCCTAGGGTTTCTCTTCATTTCCTTATCAAAATTAACTTTATCCCACCCTGTAAGAGGTGTTTGCCACTTACTGCTCAATCTAGCATTTAAACCAGAATTAGGATTCAAAGTAGGAATAGAAGTGACCTTCCAGTTAGCAATCACCAAGAGAAAGATTAAAATAATTATTTATTGAAAAGTCATATTTCCTCCATAAATTAAAAAATTTCTATTATTCCAACTAGCTCTTTTTCTCCACTATTGATTTAATTGCTTGCAATTAAATCTCAACCCTTCATTTCAAAGATTTCCCTAACTTTGACCTAATGTTTCCCTAACCCTAATGCTCCTCATCACATTGAATCCTAGCCTTTGATCTTAGGTTTTCATAAACTTTTAATCCTAGCCATCCATTCTCAATTTGGCATTCTTTAAAAGACTCTCTCTCAAGTCATTTTAGACACACACACATAGACCTATTTTCAACATGCTTGAGAACTTGAGTACTTGAGCAATCACATTACTTCAATATTTTGCTTGCATTAAGCATAGGTTATAGTTGCACTTCAATCTAAGGGAAATTATACAATTGGTAGCAAGATGGAGAAGGCCAATGGAGGCCATTCAATGAAAGCTTGAAAATCAGGTGATGTTGTTTCAATATTCTTATGCTTCTTTTTTTCATTGTGCTCTATTCTTGATTAGGATTCAGTTTATTGTTGAATGCTACTAATCAGAAAAATCTTTCCCTATTACATTTGGTGAACCTGACTTTGTTTTGGTATAATATATCTTTGGTAAATTTCTATAATATATCCTTTGATTGCATTAGACTGGATTCAAGATATTCCTTCATCTTTTGCATTTGGGTACTAAATATGATGGAACAACCCTATCTCTAAAGGATTTCTTTGAGACAACCAGACCTTTTTGTGCAGGTGAACCCAATGTATTTTGAAATAATGGATTTAATATGATATGTTTTTACTTGTTGAATTGGGTGTTAGTTTTGTTTTGTCGTATTTAGTTGAAACTGTAGGAACGAATTCATAACATGTCTTCAGCTTCTTCAAATAAATTCCCAATGAAGAGTTATCATTCTAGCTTGTGATCTATTAGTGGCGCAAGCTTTACTCCCTTGTCTCATATTCCTTGCCCTCTTTTAATGCGCTTCCCATCCTTTCCTCCATAACGTCCCCACCCAAAATCCTTGTTGTGCTACTTGACCATACATCTAACTGTTATTAACCTCTGACCTAACCCTTAGGCCATACTTTTCCCAATCTTTTTCCTGTGAAGTGTATCTATTTTATGAAAAAACAAATGCAATACCAACCTTTTAAGGATTTTGGATATGTGTGCATCTTTATCTTTTGATAGGTGTTACTTGGGAGCATGCTTTTTGACTAAATTAATCAAGTATAATTTTAGCATATTGTACTGTTCGCATATGGTATCTAAATTAAGATATAAGACTTGCTCACAATGTTTTATGTGAAAGTGCATATATATGTTCTAACACATTAGAATATATTTGATACAATCTAATATTAGTTTTCGATTAATCTAGAAATATGCACTTTCTCAAATCTAAATCTAATACTATTCGCGTGTATATTTTGAAATAAAGATATTCCTTATTGTAGGATATTCACCTGCCATTATTGTGAATCCATTAAGGATATTCCTTCAACATGTAACATTTTTGTGCACATCCTGCCATTACTGCATTCCATGAGACCATAATTTTTTGAGACATCCCATCAAATAATTCATGTGCCTGGTCTATGCGTCCATTTTTGTTTCATATGCAATCTTTAGGTTTTTAATGGGATGCCCATCCCCTATTTCAGAACAAAAAAAAAAACCACTCCTTTTTGGCGCAGGCAGTGAGGATGCTGGCAAAGCTAGCACGAGGATTCATTGAAGACCTGACTTAGCGGCTTTCCCCAATTCCATTGGTGATTGGTTTTTGCTACTTTCCTAGTGCCACTGGTTTATGCTCCTCCACACTTTTCTTCACTGTAGTTAGAGCCATCTTATTGCTATATTTGAAGGGTGCTTTGAAGGAGTTTGTCACCCCAAACAACTACTACATGGCGAACCCCATCAATAGTCTGTTTTTGGATTTTGAAGCGTTGAAGTTGAGCAATTCTGCATTGCAACATCAAAGCCTTGCTTCATCATCCAAGACAGGTTGGCGTGCTACTTCGAGCTTTTGGACGGCTTTGTTCCTCACAAGTCGGCATGCTATTTCCAACTTTTGGATGACTTTGTTGTTCCTCACAAGTTGGTGCTATTTCCAGCTTTGGATGACTTAGCGACTCCATTGGTTGAACACATGCTTGAAGACTACATATTCAAACACACATATGTGAACAGAAGATTGGGAGTCAGCGATAGAAGGTTCTATCTTTATTGTTTTGTCTGATTGCTTGGGAGTCACGACAGTGAGCATAGTTGGGAGAAACTTCCAATTTTAATGCTATGTTGACAAAGTGGGACAATTAATGCTCTCTATCTCCTCCTCACCAAATTCCTCTAAATGAGATCTCACTTCCACTCGAGTTCGTTGAACACAGGGAGTAATTCATTTATTCATATTTAATCTAGATTTTGCGTTACATTAGCTTTTAATAGATTTAGACTTTATTTTTCATTAGATTAGCTTTTAAGTTAATTTAGATTTTCATTTTCAATTTGATTTTAATTAGCGTTAGACATTTTTAGATTTTAATTTAATTAAAATTTAATTATATTTAAATTATCTTTTAATTAGATTAGACTTAGATTTAGCTTTTTAATTGTATTTTCATTAATCTAGATTTTTAAGTAGAATTTTTTTAATTATATTTTAATTTAATCTAGACTATGATTTTAATTAGATTAAATTCTTAATTAGATTTGAAATTTTTAATTAGATTATTATTCAAGAGGTAAACGCTTTTGACCGGAGCTATGAACCGGATACAACCATTCAACAATACCACCCCAACGGGGTTTGAACCTTGGTGGCAAGAACAACAATGCCACCAATAAACCATCACACCATGCCAATACCGACAAATTTTTAATTAGATTAGACTTTTTTAGAATTTTCATTAAATGTTTAATTAAATCTTAGATCTTTAATTTAGTTCAAAATTTCAATTTTCATTTTTTTTCTAGATTTTGGATTAATGTGATTTTTAGTCTTCATTAGGTTTAACTTTTTAGATTTAAATCTAGCTTTTTAAAAAGATTTTAGACCTTTTTTACTTAGATTAATTAGATTTTGAGACTAGATTAATTTTGTCTCTTAATTTTTTATTCAAGGGGTAAACGCTTTTGACCGAAGCTATGAACCAAAATACAACCATTCAACAATACCACCCCAATGGGGTTTGAAACTTGGTGGCAAGAACAACAATGCCACCATTAAACCATCACACCATGCCAATACCGGCGATTTTGTCTCTTAATTTATATGTTAGTTTTCCATCTAGTTTAACTTTGATTTTGTGACTAATCTTTGACCTTTTTTTGTAGGTTCGAATGTCCCAGATTTGAAATTTAAAACCTCAATTGTCGTTTGTCAAAGACTGGAGGCTCATAACTACTTATCGTGTTTTGCAGGGCTCTTGCTTTATCTTGAGTTCCTTTTTCACATAGAATGATTAGTGGGCCTAAAAAGAACTCTGCTTGTCTCATAATAAGTTGGGCTAAACTGAACAAGTGTTTGAAGTGTCTTGTGGTGTGGTGATAACTCCTTAGTGTGTATGCACTTCTCTTGCACCTGGTTGCAGTCCTGAGAATCAAAAACACTTAGGGTTTGTTGCTTTTCCACCCACATATTTTGATTTGGGCATTAAAATGACCAAACTTCTGAGTGTGGAATGAGATCTTTGTTTTCATTTCGCTTTAGTTTAATCCCAATTTAATAATAACAGTATCCTCTCCCCTTGCACACTTGTGTGATCCTGTAGTACCCCTCCGTATATGCTTATGCTTTCTGTTGTTATGCTTTCACACTGTTAGACCTATGTTGTTTTGTTCGATATTTTGATCGCTGGTTTTGAGCGATAGTGGATTATTTTGTGACATGATGATACTTTGTTGATGATTATTGATTTCAGATATGATATGATGTAGTGTAGATGTTTAATTTCAATTGTTATTGATATGTATATGTTTATGATGGACTAACAACATTTATTTCGTCAGTTTTGCTGTGAGGTGTATTGGTGTGGAGAACAAAATCGCATCACTCGCTTGCAAGTGCCCTATGATATCTGTGATTTTCTCCGCACGGTGTGTCTGTTTAATGCTTTATATATATATATATATATATATATATATATATATATATATATATATATATATATATATATATATATAATAATACGCGTTATTGCTTAGTTGGGATTTGCGGTGCATGACAGAGCTCCACAGTATGTCCAGTGCGAGTGTGTCAAGACTCAACGGAAATGTTGAACGGGAGATAGTAGTTAGGTTTATCCTAGTCTAGTCTTTAACCTTGGTCTTAGTACATTGTCAGTTTTCAGTTTTGAGTCATAAGTTGTATTGTATTTTCTGTTGGTTAAATCGTTTTGAAAAGGTAAATATTGGTTAATTTTTAATGTTGGAATATTGTGCTTTAATTATTGTTATTTAATTAATATTTAAATATGATTGAAATTTACTTACTTGATAATTTAATACATTAGTTAGCTTATTTGGTTAAATAGTTGGTCTTAAAAAGATTAAACTATTTTAATTAAATTAATTAATTAATTAAGTTAAATTATTAAGTGTGTAAATTATATTGTATTTAAAAGAATTAGAAAATTGAAAATAAAATAAACTAAATTGCATGGGGATTGAAAATTGATTTTTAAATTTTAATTTTAATTAAATAAAATTGGCATGCAAAATTTAATTGGCAAAATTGCTGAGAAGTGGAGAAGATACTTTCTCATAACCTCTTCTCGACAAGTGTGCCAGTGGTTTTATGAGGTTGTTGAAAATTTGTTACGGAGAGGTTATTGTGGATCACAGGAAATTATAGAGGCTATTCAATTTCCTCACGGGAAAATTTTTCTGAGTACTGGCAAAAATTTCTTTTACTGTGTTAAAATCCAATTTTTCTTAGAAGTTGTTATCTCTCTGGTTGTTATTCTTTGTGGAAGATCTTTCAAAGGATTCTTGTTTATCTTGAAAATTTGGTAAATTTTTAATCAACCAGTGGAATGGATTTGTGAAGAATTTCAATTGTGATAGAAAATAATTTTCTTTTGAAAACTTATTTCAAAACTCTGTGAAATTGAGAAAACAAGAAATAATTTTGAATATGAAACTAAAGTCTGTGTGTGATTTCATTTGTGAACGCTGTAGAAGGTTATTTGAATTTCCTACTGTAAATTTTTCCAAATGAACTGGAAAATTTGTGTGTATATGTGGATATTTACATTTTAAAATGAATATATTTGTTTGATATTCGTCGCCGTACAGACGAATTTACCAGAATGAAGTTTTGTTTTATTAATTTTTTTTTATAAGGGTTATATTTATTATAAAATGCAGGGTTTTAAATTTATATGGCAAAAAAAATTATATTTTGTTTGTGCTTATGAAGACTGTGTGAGAAATTTTAAGAGTTTTATTTTTTGTTAATTTTTATGGGGCCACGGGGGTTTACCCCACAGTCACTGCCCCTAAGGGAGGCGACAGTGGGAGGTGGCTTCGGCCGCTCCCACAGCCGCTGCCCCTAAGGGAGGCGACGGTGGGAGTATCTCCCACCGCTTCTGCCCTGTACAGGCCGGTCCGGCTGGAGCCGTCGCCGAAATCTTGTACGCGGCCAGGCTGCGGATGTTTGAAGCTTTAAGTTTATACGAATTTCAAAATAAAAATTGTGTTTAGTGTTAAATTTGGATTTTATTAATGATTATTTTAATATGTAATATATTTGTACTTATATATATATAAATATATATATATATAAATATATATATATATATATATATATATATATTTATATATTTATATATAATACTATTTATATAGTAATATTTATAAATATATTTACATATGATTATATGTTTATATATAGATTTTTATTAAGTTTGTGTAATTATTAAATTAGAAAAATAATTTGGATATTTTATAATTTCATGAGAAAATCAAAATTGTGAAATTATAGAAAGTGATCAGGTGAAAATTTGTGAAAGTTAGAAAAGTGAATTAAAAGAAAACTATTACTTTTATCTTATTCAAATAGATTTTTCATTAAAACGATTTATAAATATGATGTATTCAAACTCTTGTATATGGATTTAGCATATCCAAATATTAGATGTGAATTTGTTTAATATGACTTTAATTTCATTTGGGCAAATGGGGATTGCTATTATATGATTTTAAGTCTTCCAGTGCCATTCTTTTATGAGGGTGAAATTGATTTTTAATTCATGTGATTGAACAAGTTTAGGGTAGTGCACTTGATATGTTGAATGGGTTGTAATGTACATTGTGGTAAATTTGGTATCATATGTTGTATTATGCACTTGTCTACCCTAGATAGTAAACTTAGAAACCTTTGTTATTTTTAGGAGAGTGGCTAGTTGTAAGGGCCGACACACAAAGTGGTGTCAGGGTAAGTTACAATTAGTTAAGTAAGTCAGTGATAACTAAATGACACAATAGTTAGAATAAAAACTTTTAACAAGATGTACATGCCTCACTTATGACTCTTGAGCTACTACATTCATGAGTATAAGTTGAGAAGGCCTAGAATGGAAAACTGGTGTCTCGTCTCCTTAAGAGACATTCGATTCCACAATAGTATGCAATAGGGGCTAGGTTTCGTAAGAGGTTACCAGGGTAACCCAAGGATTGGGGGCCGGAACCTAGGAAAAAACACCAGGGTAGCCATTGTATCGTTGTAATGACACTCCACCTAAAATAACAGTCAACCTTGTGTTAGTGTTTCAATCAATTGTCAAATTCTGGAAGCAATGTAACCATTATATTGTGTGTACTAGTGTCTAGGGTTAGTAGATTATGTCTAGGTAACCTTATTACTATCTCCTAGCAGGGGGGTGGACCTACGGGTACCACGTGGTTGGGTGGAACATGCACCTTACTCTGTTGGGTCCCCAATATTATTTATGGCATCGAGAGTTTTTCGGTTGGAGAGCTCGCACATGGATTTCTTCTGTACTTTCAGCATTGTATATTGTAAACTTGTAATGTAAAAACATCCCTCAATGTTGTGAGGTGATCATTTGTAAAATGTAATCATTATTGAACTACCTCATCAGATGGATGAGTATTGTATATCCTATCAAATGCAATGTATGGAAAAACATGGTTGTACTTTATTATGTTAACATGAAAGGAAATTTATTATTAAGCAATGTTTATTTTTATGTTATTATTTATTATGTGCAATGCAAAATACTTTAGTCACTTATGGATAACTCAAAGTAGTGTAATGTCACTTAACCTAAGAATGTATGCAATTAATTAACTTAGTGTTATTACATTTAAAAAAAAAATTATTACACCTTATTACACAATTGCAACGTTCTTAGGTTATTATGATGGGGCATTACAAATTGGTATTAGAGCCAAGGTTACAAACACTGGATGCTCTGGGTAATCTAGAGCCCATTAGGTTGACCTAGTACGTACTGTCGCACCTGATAACCTTGGTTGAATAGTATCTAAGACTCGTAATTGTTATGTGTAGGAACATGCCTAGGCGAGGAGGAAGAGGTCGTGGTAGAGGTAGAGGTGGAGGCCGTGGGCCAATCCCTCAGGTTACTCCCCCTCCTAGCCCTCACCATAGTGACCAAGTAGAACATATGGGTCAGAGAAATGAGGAACATAATCCCGTACAGTCAGCAGTAGAGGGAATTTAGATACGCCCACTTTTAGAGGAGGTCCTAGCTCATCTTGGACCTACACAGGTAGATGAGCAGGAGGTTGTGAGAGAGAGGGATAGATCCCCTAGGAGAGTAGAGGACACAGCACATCAGGATTCTATTATTGCTGGTCACATGAGGGATTTACTGAGAGCACATCCTCCTACCTTTGATGGTTCAGGAGGAGGATTAGAGGCTGAGACCTGGCTACTAGATTTGGGTAGATGCTTTGCCATGCACCCTTACGGTAGCAATACCCGTGCCAGATGCGCTATTATGCACTTGAGAGGATTCGCCTCTACATGGTGGCGCCTAGAGGAGCAGAAGCTCCATTTGGATATTAGATCTGTGTCTTGGGAGATGTTTCTCGAGAGGTTTAGAGCACGGTTCCTTTCGGAACACTGGAGGCAACGTAGAGCTAATGAGTTCCATGATCTACGTTAGTTAGCTCTTTCTGTAGAGCAATATGAACGTAGGTTCTACAAACTCAAGTAGTATGCTAGTATTGGCGATGATGAGCCTATGCTAGTACAACATTTTATCAGGGGTTTAAACGCCCGCATCAGTGGTGGTGTCTGAGTCTTTGAGCCAAAGACTATGGAAGTTGTGGTGGAGAAGGCTCACATAGTTGAGGAGAACCTTATTATGGATTTAGGTGGGCACATAGGAGTGTAAATTGGGAGTGCTCCTGCAGTAGGTTTTAGTCCATGGGGTGGACAGGCATAGACAGGTGGTTCTTCTAAGAACCAACAGACACCCACAAAGGGTGGGCAGCAACAACAACAAAGAACGCCTTAAAAGAACAATAACCCTCAACCACAACAACAAAATAGTCCTCAAACAGGAAAGGGTCGTAACTGGTGGTGCAACAAGCGCAATAGGCAGGATCAGCCTGCGCAGAGTGCTCATTCTACCGTCAGTAGGGGTAGTTATCAGCAGTCCAATGCACCTTCGGGTGGCAGAGGATTTGGTAGAGGCACAGGCACAGGTTGTTATTCATGTGGGCAGCATGGGCACATAGCTAGGTAGTGTCCGATGAGAGGTTCTACTGGTTATGGGCCTCGACCTACAGTTTCAAAGCCTGCAGTGGGCGATGCAAGACGAGCACATACAGTATATGCAGCGGTTAATGACCGCCAAGCCAATCACTAGAATACGGTGGTCAAAACTTCAGGTACGTTAAATGGTGTTAGTGTTTCTATATTTTTTGATTTTGGAGCCACTGACTCCTTTATTTCACCAACCATTGTTGACCGTTGTGGTCTTGTGGCGGTAAAGCAAGGTGGTAAATGGAAAGTTGAATTCGCCTCAGGGGTGAAAGTAGCAGTAGATAACTTACTACATAACTGTGAACTTAAAATAGGTACGTTAACTACCTTAGTAGATTTATATGTTACTCCCTTAGGATCCTATGATATAGTATTAGGTATGGATTGGTTAGCTTCTTATCATGCTGTAATTGACTGTCGACTTAAGACAGTTAGTTGCATTGATGATTTAGGTGCGAAAGTGGAAATCATAGGTATTCAAAGACCTATCTCTTTGCGGATGATAACTGCTATGCAATTAAAAAGATGTCTACGTCAGGGATGTCAACTGTTTGCAACAACAGTTACAGAATTAGATGAGGGTGAGAGTCGAGAGGTATCTCTTGATGATCATCCTATTCTTAGGGAATTCACAGATGTGTTTCCCGATGACATTCCTGGAATGCCACCGAAGAGGGATATCGACTTTAGAGTTGATCTAGTTCCTGGAGCTAAACCTATATCTAGAGCTCCTTATAGAATGACGACTCAGGAGTTAGAGGAACTTCGTATTCAGTTAGAGGAACTGTTAGAAAAGGGATTCATTCATCCAAGTGTTTCCCCTTGGGGAGCACCTGTCATCTTCGTAAAGTAGAAGGACGGATCTCTTAGGCTGTGCATTGACTATCGTCAATTGAACAAGGTTACGATTAAGAATCGTTATCCTTTGCCTAGAATCGATGATCTTTTTTATCAAATTAAGGGAGCTAATGTGTTCTCTAAAATTGATTTGAAATCCGGTTATCATCAATTACGTATAGCTAAAGCAGACATTCATAAAACTGCTTTTCGAACTCGTTATGGGCACTACGAATTCACAGTAGTACCATTCGGGTTAACAAACACACCATCAGTATTCATGAGTTTAATGAATGGTGTATTTCGTACATACTTCGATCGTTTGTCTTGGTATTTCTCGATGACATTTTAGTCTATTCGAGGAACATGAAGGAACATGAAGAACACTTGAGACAGGTATTGCAATGTTTAAGAGAAAACCAATTGTATGCAAACCTGAAGAAGTGTGACTTCTTTCAATCTGAAATAAAATACCTTGGACATGTGATATTTGGAAAAGGTATTGTTGTGGATCCTTCAAAGATCCAAGCTATTGTGGATTGGCCCGCACCTACTAATGTAGGTGAAGTTCATAGTTTTATGGGTCTAGCTGGCTATTATAGGTGTTTTGTAGAGGGATTTTATAGAATCGGTCATCCTATTACTTCTCTTCAGAGGAAAGGGAAGAAGTTTGTTTGGACAGAACAGTGTCAGTTGGCCTTTCAGACTCTTAAAGAAAAGTTAACTAATGCGCCTATACTGATTGTTCCTGATCCTACTAAGGATTTCGTAGTTTGTGTGGATGCATCCTTAGAAGGTTTGGGAGCAGTTTTGATGCAAGAAGGGCATGTGGTTGCTTATGAGTCTCGTAAACTCAAGGACCACGAATTAAATTATCCTACTCATGACCTAGAACTAGCAGTAGTAGTACATGCATTAGTTCGTTGGAGACATTTTCTATTAGGTCATCGCTTCGAACTTCATACTGATCACCATAGTTTGCAGTATATCTTTACGCAACCTAACTTAAATGCAAGGAAAAGACGGTGGATGGAGTTCTTGTGTGAGTACGATTTTGAAGTAAAATACGTTCAAGGCAAAGAGAACGTAGTGGCTGACGCTATTAGCCGACGTCGACATGAGATCTCTGCTACTACTCTCAAAGTAGATTTGAGAGGTCAAATAGTAGCTGCACTTCCTACTGATAGATTATATCAGGAAGTGAAGTCAGAAATTGAATCGGATAGACCTTTAGAAGGTCGATTTGCAGGGTATGTCCTAGAATCGGATGGTCTATTACAACATTTAGGTTGCATCTATGTACCTCATGTAGATAGTCTTCGTACATTAATAATGACTAAAGCTCATCGAGCTCTGTATTCAACTCATCCAGGAGTTAAGAAAATGCATGCTGATCTTTGGCAATTGTATTTCTGGCCTGCTATGAAACGTGATATTGCTGACTACATATCGAGATGTCTTGAATGCCAGCGAGTTAAAGCTGAGCATCATCATCCTGTTGGATTGTTGCAGCCACATCTCATTCCCGAATGGAAATGGGATATCATATCCATTGATTTTATTGTAGGGTTACCTACGTCTTCACATCGACATGATGCCATTATGGTAACTGTTGACCAATTGACTAAAGTAGCTCACTTTTCACCTGTACGTTCATCATACAATGCTTCATCCGTAGCTAGGATATTCATGGAGGACATCGTTAGATTACATGGAATTCCTCGTAGGATCATATCGGATAGAGATCCTGTATTTACTTCTGCCTTATGGACTTCGTTACAACGTGCTTTAGGTACGCAGTTGAACTTTAGTTCAGCATATCATCCTCAAGCTGATGGTCAAACTAAAAGAGTTAACCAAATATTAGAGGATATGCTTAGGATCTACGTAATGGACCAACAGTCACATTGGGAGGATTATTTGTACTTAGTAGAATTCGCTTACAACAATGGATATCAAAGTTCTATAGGTATGCCACCATTTCAGGCATTATACGGTCATCCTTGTCGAACTCCACTGAGTTGGGATCGACTTGAGGACAGAGTATTACTTGGACTTGAGATGCTTCGAGACATGGAGCAACAGGTTGACCTTATTAGAGAGCATTTGATAGTAGCTTAGGATAGGCAAAATAAATATGCCGATGCGCATAGGATCGATCGATAGTTCGCTGTTGGTGATAGAGTATTTCTTTGAGTGCGACCGCGAAAGAGTCCAATCCGTTATGGAAAAGGCTCTAAGCTTGTGCCTCGATTCGTAGGACCATTCGAGATCTTAGAGAGAATTGGTCCCGTGGCGTATCGACTTGCCTTACCACCCAGTTTGTCTCGTATTCATGATGTTTTTCATGTGTCAGTACTTAGACCATATCATCCCGACATATCTCATGTACTTGATTGGAATGCGTTACAGGTAGAGGACGGGTAGCTGGCTTTGGAGCCCATGGCCATTCTTCAGCACCAGACGCTCGGTCTCAGGGGTCAAGACGTTGATCAGGTGAGGGTCCAATGGGATCCTAGCTATGAGGCTTCGGCTACCTAGGAGGATGCGACACACATGAGGGAACTTTATCCCTATCTGTTCGCAGGCTTTCAGGAGCAAGCCTGATCCTAGGGGGGAGGATGTAGTACCCCTCCGTCTATGCTTATGCTTTCTGTTGTTATGCTTTCACACTGTTAGACCTATGTTGTTTTGTTGGATATTTTGATCACTGGTTTTGAGCAATAGTGGATTATTTTGTGACATGATGATACTTTGTTGATGATTATTGATTTCAGATATGATATGATGTAGTGTAGATGTTTAATTTTAGTTGTTATTGATATGTATATGTTTATGATGGACTAACAACATTTATTTTGTCAGTTTTGTTGTGAGGTGTATTGGTGTGGAGAATAGAATCGCATCACTCGCTTGCGAGTTCCCTGCGATATCTGTGATTTTCTCCACATGGTGTGTCTGTTTAATGCTTTATATATATATATATGTATGCACGTTATTTTCTTGGTTGCAGGATTTGCAGGTACATGACACTGACTCCACCTATGTAATCAGGTCTGAACGTGTCAAGACTCAACGGAAATGTTGAACGGGAGATAGTAGTTAGGTTTATCCTAGTCTAGTCTTTAACCTTGGTCTTAGTACCTTGTCAGTTTTTCAGTTTTGAGTCATAGGTTGTATTGTATTTTCTGTTGGTTAAATCATTTTGAAAAGGTAAATATTGGTTAATTTTTAATGTTGGAATATTGTGCTTTAATTATTGTTATTTAATTAATATTTAAATATGATTGAAATTTACTTACTTGATAATTTAATACATTAGTTAGCTTATTTTGTTAAATAGTTGGTCTTAAAAAGATTAAACTATTTTAATTAAATAAATAAATTAATTAAGTTAAATTATTAAGTGTGTAAATTATATTGTATTTAAAAGAATTAGAAAACTGAAAATAAAATAAAATAAATTGCATGGGGATTGAAAATTGATTTTTAAATTTTAATTTTAATTAAAGAAAATTGGCATGCAAAATTTAATTGGCAAAATTGCCGAGAAGTGGAGAAGATATTTTCTCATAACCACTTCTCAACAAGTGTGCCAGTGTTTTTATGAGGTTGTTGAAAATTTGTTACGGAGAGGTTATTGTGGATCACGGGAAATTATAGAGGCTATTCAATTTCCTCACGGAAAATTTTTTCTGAGTACTGGAAAAAATTTCTTTTACTGTGTTAAAATCCAATTTTTCTTAGAAGTTATTATCTCTCTGGTTGTTATTCTTTGTGGAAGATCTTTCAAAGGATTCTTGGTGGTTGGAAAAGAATTTTCTAGAAGTTGGGGATTTCTTTAAAGAAGATTTTGGGATACTGTGCTACAAGCAAGAGCAATTTTCCTACAGGAAGCTTTTACACTACAAGTATTTTTCTTGTTGTGTTTGTTTTTTTTTAAAAAAATTAGTGAAAAGATATGCTTTGTATTTACCTGTGTTTATCTTGAAAATTTGGTAAATTTTTAATCAACCAGTGGAATGGATCTATGAAGAATTTCAATTGTGATAGAAAAGAATTTTCTTTTGAAAACTTATTTCAAAACTCTGTGAAATTGAGAAAACAAGAAATAATTTTGAATATGAAACTAATGTCTATGTGTGATTTCATTTGTGAACCCTGTAGAAGGTTATTTGAATTTCCTACTGTAAATTTTTCCAAATGAACTGGAAAATTTGTGTGTATATGTGGATATTTACATTTTAAAATGAATATATTTGTTTGATATTTGCCGCCATACGGACGAATTTACCAGAATGAAGTTTTGTTTTATTAAATTTTTTTTATAAGGGTTATATTTATTATAAAATGCAGGGTTTTAAATTTATATGGCAAAATAAATTTCGTTTTGTTTTATGCTTATGAAGACTGTGTGAGAAATTTTAAGAGTTTTATTTTTTGTTAATTTTTATGGGGCCACAGGGGTTTACCCCACAGTCGCTGCCCCTAAGGGAGGCGACAATGGGAGGTGGCTTCGGCCACTCCCACAGCCGCCGCCCCTAAGGGAGGTGACGGTGGGAGTATCTCCCATTGCCTCTGCCCTGTACAGGCCGGTTCGGCTGGAGCCGTCGCCGAAACCCTGTACGCGGCTAGGTTGCGAATGTTTGAAGCTTTAAGTTTATACGAATTTCAAACTAAAAATTCTGTTTAGTGTTAAATTTGGATTTTATTAATGATTATGTTAATATGTAATATATTTGTACTTATATATATATATAAATATAGATATATATATATATATATATATATTTATAAATATATTTACATATGATTATATGTTTATATATAGATTTTTGTTAAGTTTGTGTAATTATTAAATTAGAAAAATAATTTGGATATTTTATAATTTCATGAGAAAATCAAAATTGTGAAATTATAGAAAGTGATCAGGTGAAAATTTGTGAAAGTTAGAAAAGTGAATTAAAAGAAAACTATTACTTTTATCTTATTCAAATAGATTTTTCATTAAAACGATTTATAAATATGATGTATTCAAACTCTTGTATATGGATTTAGCATATCCAAATATTAGATGTGAATTTGTTTAATATGACTTTAATTTCATTTGGGAAAATGGGGATTGCTATTATATGATTTTAAGTCTTCCAGTACCAGTCTTTTATGAGGGTGAAATTGATTTTTAATTCATGTGATTGAACAAGTTTAGGGTAGTGCACCTGATATGCTGAATGGGTTGTAATGTACATTGTGGTAAATTTGGTATCATATGTTTTATTATGCATTTGTCTAACCTAGATAGTAAACTTAGAAACCTTTTTTATGTTTAGGGGAGTGACTAGTTGTAAGGGTCGAAACACAAAGTGGTGTCAGGGTAACTTACAATTAGTTAAGTAAGTAAGTGATAACTAAATGACACAATAGTTAGAATAAAAACTTTTAACAAGATGTACATGCCTCTCTTATGACTCTTGAGCTACTACAGTCATGAGTATAAGTTGAGAAGGCTTGGAATGGCAAATCGATGTCTCGTCTCCTTAAGAGACATTCGATTCCACAATAGTATGCAATAGGGGCCGGGTTTCGTAAGAGGTTACCAGGGTAACCCAAGGATTGAGGGGCGGAACCTAGGAAGAAACACCAAGGTAACCATTGCATCGTTGTGATGACACTCCACCTAAAATAACGGTCAACCTTGTGTTAGTGTTTCAATCCATTGTCAAATTCTGGAAGCAATGTAACCATTAGATTGTGTGTACTAGTGTCTAGGGTTAGTAGATTAGGTCTAGGTAACCTTATTACTATCTCCTAGCACGGGGGGTGGACCTACAGGTACCACATGGTTGGGTGGAACGTGCACCTTACTCTGTTGGGTCCCCAGTATTATTTATGGAATCGAGAGTTTTTCGGTTGGAGAGCTCGCACATGGATTTCTTTTGTACTTTCAGCATTGTATATTGTAAACTTGTAATGTAAAAACATCCCTCAATGTTGTGAGGTGATCATTTGTAAAATGTAATCATTATTGAACTACCTCATCAGATGGATGAGTATTGTATATCCTATCAAATGCAATGTATGGAAAAACATGGTTGTACTTTATTATGTTAACATGAAAGGAAATTTATTTTTAAGCAATGTTTATGTTTATGTTATTATTTATTATGTGCAATGCGAAATACTTTAGTCACTTATGGATAACTCAAAGTAGTGTAACGTCGCTTAACCTAAGAATGTATGCAATTAATTAACTTAGTGTTATTACATTTAAAAAAATAAATTATTACACCTTATTGCACAATTGCAACGTTCTTAGGTTATTATGACAGGGCATTACAGATCCTGGGTGCAAGGTAAATTGTTATTAACTCTAGAGTGGGCATGCCTTTGTGGGAAAAAGTTCTCACCCCAAGGCGACTCAAACTGGAAATGAGGTAAAGCCAAGCTACTCCTTATTGGTATACAAATGTGAATGCTACTAGAGAAATTAGCATTATAGGTGCAGATGTGTCACATAGACAAGTGATTCCCTCGAGATCTGTGTGGTGCATGAAAACATGTAAAGCATAACCTTTGTAGGTTGGGAGTCCTCCTTATCAGAGCTAATCTTGCCTCATGTGTGGCCACCTGAACGAGTGCCCTAGAACTAAAAACCATTTCTCTAGATTGCCAAAATCCCTTTCTATTTGTTGGTGTAGGAACTGTTGTTCCCAAGCCATCCCACATACTTGTGATTCTTAGTAGAGATGAAAAGTTTTTCATGGGAGATTCATGAGAACTCAAAGCTTGGTTGACCCGAGAAGTGAATTCTGTGTAAAGGGGAGTAGCAGTGTGGCCAAGCTTCTAAGTCATCCACTAAGAATAAGTGCAACTGGTTAATCCAAGTGGGAATCCACTGAATATAGTCCTTTCCATCCATAGGATTTGTGCTTGTTTTTAATGTGCTTGTCTCCAACAATTCAAGAAAAAATCATGTGTTTGCCAAATTTTTGTTGATTCAATAAACACATAAAACACCTTTTACAAATCTGGAAAATCACAGTCAAACTGAAACAACTTCACAAATTTGTCAAAATTGCAAGAAAACTAGACCTCAAGTTCAAAATACAATGCAATTGAGACTTTGTAACACACATCTGACTGTACCGAAACACATTTGATACACAAAACAATGCATTTGACTTGGTGCACCACATTCATTGTCTGAAACAATGCATTTGTTCAAACTGCAATGCCTCCACTATTTGAAACACCACATTTTCATGTCATTTAGGAAAATGATTGTTACTGTCCTAGTCCACAACCAAACATTGTGTATCTATTTCTAAACATCTTTTCCTAGTGGTCTCGATTCAAAAAACTAGAATATATTTGATCAAATTGTCCATCTTTACACCTTTTAGTTGACATTTAGCTTTTACCATAGGTTTACCATTGCAATATTTTAGTTGCATCCTAGAATTCACAATCATTTTCAGCATAGAGAAACTCTCAAGTCTTCATTTTGCAGACTTTAGCTAATAGGAAAACTTTCCATACTTTGTGAAACCATTTCCTCCAAGAGTAGATTGTCATTGGACCAAGTCAAAAATCACTCCTTTCATCTTTGTCATTTTATGTGAGATATTTCCAGCTCATAAGTTAGTTTGGGAAAGTCACTTTGTCACTTTTTCATGTCACTTGGTCTTACGCAAAGTCCTTTGACAATCAAAATTGAAACATTGGCCAAACTTTGGATGGTTAGTCAACCTTTCCTACAAATCTCCCAAAATTGATCACATTTTAGATTTTGCTTGTACCTTGCATTTGCATTGTCATAACATACCCCAAAATACCTTTAGTCTTCCATCATTTATCATTCCTTTTAGTCTTCACTAGTCTTACATCATTTTTCATTCCTTTTAGTCTTCACTATCACTTTGCATCAGGGAAAACTTTAGTGGCGAATCTTCACCAATTGGCAAATTCTAGGAATCGGCCAAGTCAAAATTGGTGAATTTCTCGCACCCAACGGAGTGTGTAAATTGCCTGGATTTTATGAACTATAGGTCCAAGGCATGTCCATTCGCTAATGAGTTTTTTTATGAGGCATATTTAAGCAAAAAATTTGCCATTTTCAAACTATGCATTTCAATTGGACCGACTAATATTTTCACTTAGAATCATGAAAGCATTTAATAAAACACCTACATATTAGCCAATACTATTAAAACAACATTCTATCAGGAACATTTCACCAATTAAAATTTACAAATAGTTGCTTGTGAAGACCCATTTTTCCAATTAAAATTTATAAATAGTTTCTCATGAGGACCTATTTCACTAATAACATTAAAAAATAATTACATTGGAGGACACATTTCACCTCAAAAATTACAACGTATTATTGTAGAAACAAGCAGGATTCACCAAATATTTAATATACCATTTAAAAATCCCATGAAATTCTCCAAATATGGAATCATGGATTGATATAAATACAATCGAAAGTGCCATTTATTCTTACACATTTTGTTTGGTTATAAGGTTCTATTTCTCCATTCAGAAGCCAACGAAAGCCAAAAACGTAGACTTAAAAGGTGAGTGATCATTTCTTAATAGTGTTATTAGTTATAATAATAAGTCTTATTTATCTCTTTTACATTCTTGCTTCAACAAAGTGAACCTTAGAAGTTAGCACCAAACTCTAAAGTTTCAAATTTTTCGAAACCTCTGACCCACTGAGTAGAAAGATGACTAGGAAAGACTTGCAACTCAACAAAGTGAACCATCAACCAAGTCAAGGAATTGAGAAGTTATGAAAATTTACAACCCCATGACAAGGTTATAAAACTACGAGGTCTAACGACTAAGGTTAGGAAACACCAAAAATTTTATATTGTATTCCATGGTATTGAATTTCATATGTGATTCTACATCATTTTTAAAGAACAACACTTATCACACTACTTATAAATTCCTATTGCATTACAATTCACACAATCATTGATAAATAACTGAAAGGAATATTATTAATCCATTCCTTGAAAAAAAGCTAATAGTTCAACATCCATAACTTATTTAAGATATAAGCTAATAGAAGCTAACAATTCAACATATATAACTTTTAAAGGAATCCACCCAACTTAAACAATAAAAGCTTAAACTACCAAATCACCTAAATTACACTAAGAAACCCTTATGCATCCATCACCATAAAATATTTATTCACAGATAAAAATTTCAGAGCAATGAAACTATCCAAAAATCTATCATTCCAATAATAAATAATCCACTAGCAAATATAGAGTTTTTTTGGTCTTGATAATAGTTTCTTGAAGACAACCATTTTAGAAATTAAAATAAAAAGTCTTTGAAGTATCAAGAGAGCCAAATCAAAGAAAATAACATAAAAACTCAAAACTAAACTGTGGTCAGGTATGTACAGGATCATCATGGAAAAAATAGGCCCTTAAGTGGCAAAAAAATTAGAAAATCAAAGTTGGAAACCTTACATAAAATTTTGAATAAGTTATCTATATTATTTTAAAAATATGTAACAATAGAATCTAGCAAATTGAATGAAGTTTCTAAACTACTAGGTTTATTTAAAATAAATAAATCTACTGGTGAAAATTGTAAAATTTCAATGCAGAGTACTTAAATATCAAGGAAAAATTAAGTAGGTGTCTATCTAACCACCTTAACCACAATAAAATGACAATATTTTATAAGATTTTAGATATAAGTAGAGCACTCATGTCCCATGTGATGCATATCTTTTGTAATTTTTTCCAAGTAAATAATTAATTATGATTTTTTTATTACAACTTTTAAAAAATATAAAAAATTGTATGTCTGACCACCTTAACTTGGTCAAGAATTCATGAAATTCAATTTTTTTTTTTTAATCTTATAGTATGTGAAGCATATAATGTGATGCATGTTTCATATTCAAAAAATGTGAGACCATTTGAAAGCTATAGATGCTTTTCAATCAGACTATCAATCAAGGCTTTAGTCATAATTCAAATAGAAAATTAATAATTATTAATTATTAAATTCAAAGTAAGGCATAATTTATATTGGTGGAAAGCTGAGAATATCCTTTAAAAACCCATTTCATTCCATCAATTTTGGGTAAAAAAAGTCATCAGCAACATACCCTACACATACCCATCATATCACCACTTTTTGGCCCATCATGATCCTACACATACTTGGTCCCACTCCCAACACTAACTCCTTTGCTTTCAATTATTTTCACCTCCTTCTCCTTTAGTAATGCCTCATGTGCATTTACTCTTTGCATGTATTCCTGGTACTTGGTGACAATTGTGGTAATGGTTTTGTTTCTTGGAGTTGTAGTAATTTGTAACCTAGTTCTCCATGTGGCCAAAGCCTTTTCAGACTCAACCAACATTTGAGATCTTTTCTCTTCTCCACATTTATAAGTCCTCAGTGGATCTCCATTTGATTTAGTTTTGAGGTCTCCCATGTCACTGTAGCAGGATCAATTATTTCTTTCTTGAATATCTCTCTAAACTTTAGAGAGATCTCTTTTATATCTAGAATGTTTTCATCAAACTTATCAGTAATTTCCACTCCCAGAATATGGCAATCTTCTTTAACTTCCACCAACATTTCATAATATTGTGCAAGTGTATTATTAATTTCCTTCACCATATTATCATATATATTCAATTTCCATTCCAATGAAATGGACCAGGAAGGGTCTAGCTCCTTAGGATTATTCACAATTTGCTCACCAATTAATATCTTCGGATCCATAGAGTTCAATTATTTCATTTCTTGAGCAAGCACATAGAGACTAGTTTGATCTTTTCTGAGCTGTTGAAGTTATGTTACTATCTCCTTCATCTTATTAACAACTTGAGTGTAAAAGAGAAAATATAATTTATTTAGAAAGAAGATAGACTCTTGAGATATTTTATTGATCCCCTCACAAGCAGCTTTAGAATAGCTCAAATTCTTTTTAATTTTCTCTATGGTGAGCACATCGATGCCCACTACTTGAGAACTTGAGGCTTCATCAGATGTAGGAGGACTGCCATGGAAGAAATAAAGTTACTCAATGCAAGGACTTGAGATTCTAGTTTTATATTTCCTTTCCTCTATTCTTTCACTCTTTTAATCAAGGTATTGATTGTATAATTGGCATGGTACACAACACTTTCCAGTGTTGGAGGCCCCATATCAACATGTGTGACTTTATAGTCCGCCTCCATTATTTCATCTTCATTTAAATCCTTCACAAGATCAACAATTTCTAACATTTGATTTCCAAAAGTAGCATCAGTCACCATCCTTGACATCCTCTTGGCTTTCTCAGGTTTTGAAGAGCTTTGAAGTAACTTTGAAACTGTATCCACTCCAATTGTCATTGTAGGAACATGCTTTCTCTTCTTCTCCACTACTTTTTTCAGCCATCTTGGGGAGGCTACTACCAGACCAAAATCTTCATTTCCACTAATAGTTTCTTTAGTAGCATTAGGAGTGATAGGTGGATTATCAACCAGAGGTGAAGAGGAGTGAAATTCAGAGTTAGACAAAGGAGAAAAGATATTATCTTTAGCAATCTGTTTAAAGATAGCTTCAAAATCCACAACCACAAGTTTTCCTTGATTGGTCTTCTTCTTAGGGGTAGGAGAAAGCACACTGTCTTGTTCACATATGCTCTTCAACTTGACTGTTTATTCTGGTCTATCACCATCACCTCCTGACTGAGAATTTACACTAGTGGACCTCACAGAGGGTTTACCTGATGATACACTTGCACCAGATGCTTGCGTAGACCCTTGTTCATTCTTTTGTGATGACTTAGCCTCCAGAACAAGAACAACAACTTGCCACCATTTCCCATCCAACTAGTCATGGGTTCTTTTAAGCACTAGGGCAACACACACCCTCATATCTAAAATTTCACTTTTGCTCCAATCAACTCTAGGGTGGGATTTATCAAACAATTTTTCATATGCAGGATCTATGATTGTTGAATCCTTAGCTACATTTTTTAGGAATGTGAAATGATAGACCAAAATATTGTATCTATTTTAGCGTTAGCCTCATATAATCTCTTCTCAAAACTTCCTTCTCATTCACACAATCTTCCCAGAAATCTTTGATAGATGGCTAATGCCGATATAAGCTACCTCCATAGAGATTATGCTTCACAAAACCCTTACTATCAAATTTAGCTCTCATAGATAGATTTTGGAGGTTATATTCGTTTAAAATTCCTTCAACTCCCCTAACCATCTGGTTTTTTTTCACACAAAAGAAGGGGTCTCCAATGGGAAGACATGCCCTCGTTTACCCATGTTCATATACTTAATATTAACCATGGCCATTTGTCAACAAAATTCTAAAAGTATCAATAAATCTTCAGGATAGCGAGGTAATTTAAATGTGGCTTTCTCAAAGCACCCTATTCTCATATAGGAAAACTTATCAAATTGGATATAAAAACTCCCAAATTTTGATACAAGAGAAATTGATTCAGGGGAAAAGTGCATTTTTGGATTTCCATATAGCTTCCTCATGACCTCCATTAAAAATGCATCATTAACATGACAAAAATCACCCATTCCAAATTGTTTAGTGAAGTAAGGAAAGCGTTTATACATAGACATATTAGAAGTTGGGGTCCCTTACGGCTCCAGCTTAGGCCAAAAGGACCTTTGGCTACCTACAATGTACGTCAGGCAAGAACACATACAAAAAGTAGCAATCTTATGGAAATTAATTAATTGCTCATTCAAATGGAAGCAACTAACTTCACCCGAGTCAATGAAAATGTTCTCATCATAGACTATCAAGATAAATCAGAACATACAATCCTCAAATAAATCAACCTATGGATTCCCAACAATGTGGTGCAATAAAGCAATAACATCTGCACTTTCTCCCTTAAAATGCAATCTTTTGAGTTTACTTAGCAGTTGTGAGTTACCTTTCTTTTCAAACTTCAACCAGGTTATAGCCATGAAGTTCTTACACTAGTCATTATTCACTTTGAAAAATTCACCTGCCACTATGTTAGACATGTCTACTACAGGTTCCCTTTCTGGAATCCCCAACGTGTGGGAAATAGTTTTAGGAGAAATTTCTGCAATTACAGGTCCATCTGCAGCTTTAATTTCCCATGTCTGCAGAATGTACCTTCTCGCACATGCACTTATTAGGTCCACACTCAACATAGCTTTTGGAAACCCTCCAGCCTGAGCTAGCCTACTTTCTAAGAGTTTTATATCCAACTCAGACTTGTTTTCCCTCTCCAGGGATGCCTAAAAATTTTCCTAACTTAAAAGGTCTGAGTGTCATATCCCTTACGCTGACCCAACATTCCCTTTACATCAGCACAAATTCGTAGAGAAAGAATGTTTGCACATGAGATTCTGAGAAGTACTAACCTTGGAAAAGAACGAGAATGCAGGGTAAAGGTCTGATTACAAATAATGTTTGCACTTGAGAAGTACTAGCCTTGGCAAAGAATAAGAATGCAGGCTAAATGTCTAAGTACAACTTCGCCACCCACTTATGCTATTATTTTTGATAGGATGTGCTTTAAATGTGGTATTCAATTTTATACCTCAAAAAGATAGCCTTTAAACGTGCATGCTTTTGGAAATTCCTGAAAAGACAACTCAAGTTTATTCCGTACATAACATTTAATGAGATGTCAGTTGACGATGCCTTTGAAGGGAAAGATAAGTCCATCATGTCATGTGCTCGCTGAAACTTGGGACCTCAAAACCAAAGTCTAAAATTTCATTTTTTTCGAAACCTTCGATCCACCGAATAAATCCGCATACACTTTAACTCAAAGGTTATGTATGCATGAACTTAAGTTACTCCACAAAGTGAACCAAGTTGGGGAATTAGGTAGTTATGAAAATTTAGAACTCTACAACAATGTGACATGTCACATGGTTATAAAAATTGGAGGCCTAGCAACTAAGCTTTCTTTTCTCCCTTATTTTGAGTCTACAACCATACATAAAATGTTCATCAAATAGTTGGGTAATTTATGATATAAATAATAAACATGTGTTTTAAAGTTTTATATTTTTATCCATTAATGCACTCAAATTATCAAGGTCTTTATAAAATGAATTACAATGTCACATTAATAGCACAACCATTAATAGCACAATAACACTTAATGTTGCAAAGGCCTTAATAAAAGGAATTACAATGTCAAATTAATAGCACAACCATTTACTTTATTAAAAATGAATTACAATGTCACATTATTACATAGTACAAATACAAATGTAAGCACAAGCGCCAAGCTTCTATTGGATCGCTGGTGAAAATGTAAATGTAATTAATACATGTGTATTTCTCTATGTTTTACTTTTAAATCTACATGCAATTATTTATTTTTTGCTAGGTAAAACACTACTAGGGGTAGCACCCTGTATTGATTATCAAAAAAGGATTATATGAGTTTTTGTTTTTTAAAATACCACCTTGAAGGCCTTTTCTATCAAGTGACCTTCCCTAATCAGCTAGCCCATCTATATTTTCAAGCATTAGAGAATTCATTACAAAATTGGCCTAAATTTTAGTACAGGCACTCCAAGACTCGGGACTAACTCAATTACCCTATTACTGTTACTATTGATATTCAACAACAAAAAGCTAAAATCATACCCAACCAAAATTTATCATTCATCATCATCCTCTTCATCATCATCATCTTCTGATTCTATGTGTTTCAGTTACACCTTGCAATTTGCAATCACTGGGCAGTTTGCTCCACATTTCTGGCACATTGGGATTTTGGCCTTTTCCTTCGGGTCCCTGGGATCATTCAAAAGCCATTCTTCCCCATGTCCAAGGTCCCAATCATCATCATCACCCGCTACAATTTCCTCTGCCATACATTCATCCTCCATGTATCTCATTGCCCACCCACACGGGAGATTGGTCATCAACTTTGCTGCCCTGAGGAGAAAGAAAATGCTACGGTCCCTTTCAGCTCACAATTTTTCAAATCCAAGTTTGGGTCGATGGTTCAAACCAAAGGAAACTTCATTACCTCTCTCCCTCTCATCCACATGATGTAGTAGTTCTATGGCATGGGTATTTTCCTATTCTCATCCACATTATCTAGCGTTGCATCAATGCCACCCAGCCATGCGTGCATGAAGACCATTTGGGTCAATTTTTTGCTTATCTCTTTCAAGATTCCCATATGCAAAAGGATAGCTAAGAACATTACCAAAATCTCTGTATTTGCTCTGGCCCTATGATAAGCCTTCAGAAATTGCATCCCAACCATTTGCTTGGTTGCCCAGAGAATGAGTGGATGGGTCGAATTCATTAGCCCCTACAGTTGCTTATCGGTTATTTCTCCTCTAAAGTCCTATTGTTGCTTCTCTGTGTCCAATGTGAGTGTTGTTTCCA
This sequence comes from Sequoia sempervirens, assembly GCA_007258455.2. Classification (NCBI taxonomy): domain Eukaryota; kingdom Viridiplantae; phylum Streptophyta; class Pinopsida; order Cupressales; family Cupressaceae; genus Sequoia; species Sequoia sempervirens. Next base: position 50,854 of record VDFB02325145.1, on the reverse strand, counting down.
TTTTACTCATTTCCCACAACTCGCCTTTCTAGAAATTTCTACCACTACTTCAAATTTTGCAAATGCAATGTGATAAATGGCTACTTACTCCACCTTTGCATGCAATTATTTCATAAATAGATAATATTGAATTTCTCAAAGGAAAAAAATTGATGGAAAATTTCTTTTTTTCATTTGAGTTGCTTTATGTTTTACTTTTAAATCTACATGCTATTATATCATAAATAGATAATAAATTATGGGCCACTAGTGCTGCTATCAGCCTAATTCACGCAAACCAAAAGACTAACTTAGTTAATTTGTGTATCTGAAGCCTTAAATGTACAATTAAAAATTAAAATGTTTAATTTAATTGACGTTTGGCTACATGCAAATTGTAGCTCAATCTTACAAGCTATCAAAATCCCCAGACTCCAATCAACACTACCAGTGCCACTCAAACGATATGAAATCATTACAAATCTTGTTTCATTAAAGCTATGAGTTGTCCAATCAATCGCTTTGGATGTTCAAAAATAAAATATTGAGAATTTCAATTAAATTAAATGTAATACATCGAGGCATTGAAAAGAGAGAAATGAGCCTTGATCTCACCAAGTGTCTGCATCTAACAGTTCTAGTTTTATTCTGGAGGTTTCAATTCACAAGTCTACTACTTTAGAGATTTACTTTTGGAATGCAACTACATCCATCCATCAAAAATTCATCGAATGGTCGTGGTTATATTGATTTTCCTTTACATCCTTTGGGTAAAATGTTCTTCAGTTTTCAAGCATTGGTCCTACGTTCTTCCTAGGCAGTCCCTCTTTTAAAACCAACTTTCTACACATGCATATTTCTGCCACTTAAGTTCTTCTATTGCTCATCGCCAAAATCCAACCCATCAAGTTCATTACCACGATGATGAGCCTTGATCTCCCCACGTGTTCACATCTAATGGTTCTAGTGTAATTCTAAAGGTTTCAATTCAAAAATCTACTACTTGAGAGATATACTTCAGGAATGCAACTATATCTGTCCATTGAAAATTCATTAAACGGTAGTGGTCCATAATGTCGCGTGGTCACTAAAACTTGGAACCTTAGAACCAAAGTCTGAAGTTTCAAAGTTGTCAAAACTTTCAACCCACTGACTACATAGATGACCAAGAAAGACTTGCAACTAAGGTTAGGAAAAGCACCAAAACCTCAACTTTGGTGAATTAAGATAGGAAAGGTGGCAAGGATGGTGCATTTGTGAAGTGAAGATCACAAGTAGATTTTAGCAAGTGGACATGACTAAAGGATCGATGGGAAATTAAGATCGGTACGTGTGGAGTTTGGAAAATTATTACCTCTTAGCCAGGCCTAGAATTTTCCTGTCACTTTATGTTTTATGAAAAAAATTAACTGTCAAAAAAATATTTAATTTATATTTTTTATATAAAATCTTTTATATTAAAATATTATTGATTTTATTAATCATACATATTATATAAATGCTATAAAATAAAAAAATTTGTAATTTTTTTATAGTTTAATCCTTAAATTCATCTATCTAAAAACATAAATTATTTGTAAAAGGCAAATAAAATTTCAGCATGCTCACCAATAAAACCAAATGTTGTATTATCTTGAAAAAAATCAAAGTTGAGAATCATTGTAAACAAAATACTATAAAATAAATGATGTTGAATAAATCATATATATTAATATAAAGTGAAATTAGAAAGAATTATTCCAATTCTAAACTAATTTATATTTTTATCATAAACATTATTATATACTTTAGATTTATCTTCATCCTTCAACTACCAAAAAATATTCCAATTTTAAACTAATGCTATAAAATATACTTTAGAAGGAATTATTCCAATTATAAACTAATGCTATAAAATATACTTTAGATTTATGTTCATCCATCAACTACCAAAATATTTGATTAGCCAGCACAGTTTCCATTTCCAACATATGAAATTATCCCTAATCATACTCACCTGAAATCTACCCTTCCAACCATTGTTCATGCCCCAAGGTGTTTTACAATTACAATGCAAATCCAAGCATAGCCCCAAAAAAAAAAAATCACAGACAAGATTTAGTATAGTAATCTATTTAAAAAAAAAACTTGTACTACTCAGATGCCTTCGATGAATTACCTGTCTCCACTGGCTCTATCTCCATTAACAACTTCATCTTCTTCCTCAGACACATACCCTTATTTTCACTCATCTCTACTCTAGCGATGTCTTTGAAATTCTCTATGACCTCCTTGACCTCCATTAGCTTGATGCAGATTTTGAGTGCTTGCCGCCCGCTTTGCACCTTCTCGCCACAGAGCTTTGGTGCATCCTTCTGGCCATGATAAAGAGATGATTTAAATCTGCGAGCTTCAGACCTCCACCATCCATGCCTTCAACCTTAACAAGCCCAACTCTTGGTATCACCCATTCTAGAATGCCTTTCATATCCTCTAAAAAATCTTTGTGAACCAGAGTTTTCATGACTTTCCTCACTACATCCACCAACTCTCCTAAGTCTAGACCCCAAGCCATGACCAATGAATAAATATCCATATTGGTCCTATATATGTGATTTAATTTTTCAAAGCCATTACCTAAAATAAATTGAACTACTTGCACCACCTACACATCCTTCAAGAGAAATAAACCCCGCAACCGCTTCACAGACACTTTTCCAACAAAAGGGTCTAGCTTCCTCCACGATGTCAAGGTGAAACTAGCCTCCATTATTTATCTAGTTCACTGGCTTCCTGACAACCACCCACTGCCAACCGGCTACATGAGATGTGTGTCTTTAATACATCTCAATTTTCCAGTCATCTCCATTAGTGTCAATTCTAAAATGTATGCCCAACACCGACAAAAGACCATAAATGCTTCACTTTTTACATAAACTTCTACGCCTCCTTTGCTTACTAAACAATGTTTAATTCTCCAATGTTTTTTTCTTAATCATTTGACAATAGGTTTAATTCGCTAATGAATTTTATTTTTTAGTTTGAAAAAATAATTTAATCACCAACAAAATTATTTTTTCTGGTTTGAAAATAGGTTTAATTCACCAATCAAAATATTTTATTGGTTTGAAAATAGATTTTAATCGCCAATGGAAATTTTTTAGTGGTTTTAAAAAAATTGCATTTCCCCAGGATTTTCCACAGACTTGTAACAATTAGAAAATATTTGCCAATGGACACTATTTTTTTTCACAAAAAATGAAAAAATTCACCACTAAAATTAATATTTTTATCAAGAAGTATACAAGATTCGCCAGGATTTTACACTTTCGTCAAGGGGGGGTTTCTTAAATTTTTCCCTGCTTTGCATTGGACCTTCTCTTTAGACAACATTATCCCCTTGCATCATACATTATTGCACTCCTTATTCCAAAAACACCAAAAACATAGTTGCATTAGCATTGTCTCCTTATAACCAAAAATCCAAAAACATATATTTAGTGTCATATCATTCTCATACATAGAATTGGTTTTCATTCACATTATCCCTCCTCTACTTGAGCAAATATTATATGGTCGAGACTAGACTACAAAGAAAGAGAAGAGAAATGGATCCCTTTAGACAAGAAAATAATTCTTACAACTATCCTAGTGGCATGAATTTTAACGCCGACATGGGGAAAACTTCCAACAATCCTTTTAGTGACATGAACATTGTATCTTCATCACGTAACAATCCCTTTGAACGATTCATATGTAGAGATGCAAATGGACAAGTGTACATGGAAGACGTAGAGGTTGTTGCCCAATACCCCGATGTGGCTTCCTTTGTAGAAGAATTTCTCTTTCAAGGTTCAAAACAATATTTAGCCATGCTTCTACACCAAGAGGCTAAATTTCCATGAGGATTTGACATTAATACCTTGAGAGCGGCATCACCTGACCATGGCAACCAAACTATTCAACCTCATTCAACACCACCACATAATCCTAGCAATGCCTCCATTGGTGCCACAAACATAATCAACACTACTCAAAATGCCACTAACATAATCAATGCTACCTCCATTGGTGCAACAACTCAAAACACAACCAGTATAGTCAACACAACATCTTTTTTGGGGACATCAACCATAGTTCAAACCATATCACAATCAATGCCACAAATATTGACAATTGCATCACAAAGTGTTGGGTCTACATTTGGGTCCTCATCCAATGCTATGGGGAAAACCTCATTAAACCATTTTGGGAGAAACAAAAGATGAATTATGATTCAAGGACCTCAACCCAACGTCAATACCTTGTCACAAGGCACTCAAGTAAATACCAACACTAGTGTTACCCAAAGGAAAAACACAAATTTTCCAAATATCAATTTGGCAAAGGAAACCAAGTGTCACAACACATGAATCCACTTGGTCATCAAAATGTTCAAGGGAAAAAAACTCCTCAAATACAATTTAACATTTTTGGAACACATATTCCCACATACGTGTCCCATATTCATATACAACAACAAATTCCCACTCAAAATGCTCAACACCAACAAATCCCAACTCAAAATGTGCCATACATTCAACATCAATACATTCCAAATCAAAACATATCATCACAACAAGTGGGAACCCATGGGATACAAATTACTAGCATGTGTGACACCACCAACAATCCTATAGTGGACACACTAATGGCCCAACTTGCGGCCTTACAAAAAAAAGTGGAGGACATTGTATTATCAAACAAGAAGACCCACACATCATTTGATTTTTTTCCATATCCTTTCGACACAAGCTTACACATGCCACCATTCCCTCCAGGATATGTGGTGCCAAATTTCTCCAAATACAAAGGAAAGACTAATCCCATTGAGCATATAAGAGAATTCACAACCAATTGTGTAGAAATTGCATACAAACACACTTATTTGGTGTGACTCTTTCCTAGAAGTCTCATAGGTCCTGCACTTGATTGGTTCATACTCTTGCCCAAAGGGATAAAATCATGGGATGAACTTGCCAATAAATTTGTGGAAAATTGTGCCTACAACATTGACACTAACATTACTATTGCCACATTATGTAAGAATGCCCAAGGAGAAATTGGTAAAACATTCATTCTGTTCTTCCAAAGATGGTGAGGTAGCAAGTCGATGTCATATTGAGATACCCAAAAAGGAGAAAGTAAACATGTTTGTTCAAAATCTTGTTAGACCATTGAGATACAACTTGCAAGTCCATTGTTGCACCACTTAACCAGACCTTGTTGAAAAGGGATTTCAACTTGAAAAGGCTCTTATTGCAAAAGGTGAACTTAAATATGTTAGCAAGAACATAAACGCAAACCCAACTAATGATAAGAACAAATATTGGGTCAAGAACAAATATATTACCAATGATGGTGTTGTCGATGTTAAAGTAGTAAATACAATGAGTCCTATGATCACACTTAGGGGATCTCAACCGCAAAGTGATCCTTTTACCAACCCAACACCTATAGAAAATTCCATTGAAAAAAATCAAGACCAAGGACAACAATGACAAACCCAACAATTTCCCAAAAGATGCACATAAACCCCCTTGGGGAACTACTTGAAGTTGTCCTCAAGAAACTCATTCAATCTAACATCATAACATTGCAAGACCCTAAACTATATGACCCAAGGAAGTTCAAACCATCATGGTGGGATGATAATGCCTTCTATGATTATCATCAAATAAAAGAACATAAAACTTCATCCTACAGACAGTTGAGAAATCTCATACAAGACCTTATTGAAAGTCGTGTCATTGAAATAGAAGGCCAATAATTTTCTTCTAACTTGGACCATAACATTCACAAAAATCCATTGCAAGATCATGGTTCAGGTAATCTCTCTTCGTCAAGTCAAAAGACTAACATTAGAGCCAATTACACTCGTATTGCCTTTGACTATTCAAGTGGACCTATAATTAATTACCTTCAAGCTGCTAATAAACATGCTAATACCATTACCATTAAAAAGACTCTGAAGTGTAATGTCACCATTCCTCGAGGAAAGATCACAATACTTGGTCCTTCTGCTAAATAGCTGCCATCCAAAGGAAAATTCAACCTTGTTGACCAATTGGGTAAAACTCCCGCACAAATTTCCATACTTGAACTATTGCACATCTTGCCTGCACATAAAGCTATCCTTGATAAGGCCTTAAAGGAGTCTTCCACTCCTACTAACATTGATGTCAACCACTTTGAAGCTATGGTCAGATATTTGACTACTTCTCATCATGTCACCTTTTAAGACCAAGATTACTCCTCACCTAAACCATCTCATAATGATGCATTACATATTGAAGTCTTCATCCACAAACACAAGGTCAGACGAGTCTTAGTAGATGGCGGAGTAGGATTGAACATATGCTCCCTAAAATTGGTCAAGGCATTGGGCTTCTCTAATGCATGTGTAGATGCCACCAAAAACATAGTCATAAAAGCATACGATGATGATGAACGCTCTTCTAAGGGCATTATCACACTCCCTATTTGTGTGGGGCTAGTAATTGTAGATACCACATGTCAATTCCTAGATCATGAGTTACCTTACAACATCTTACTTGGTTGACCTTGGATTCATGCATTGAAAGCTATACCGTCCACTTATCACCAATATTTTAAGTTTCCTTTCAATGGTACTAAGATTACCATACTTGGTGATCTTGATCCCTTTTAGTATTACACCAACTTGAGGGGAATTTCTGAACACCATGTGCCTATTAATCAAAAAGGTTTGACATCCACCTCTTCCAAATACATTGATCTATCTACACTTACCAAGTTATCCACGTCCACTCCTTCGACCTCCACCATACCATCTACTTCCACCATCCCAAGTGTCGACCCGAACATTAAGATCGAGGACAAAGGTTGTGGTGAGTACAAATTAAACACTGCCTATTGTATCACCAAGATACCCAATTCTCCAAAAACTTATGGTAGGCCTTGTTTCAGACTAGAGCCCAAGGAAGTTTTTAAAGTTTCTCCTACAATGAGTTTCACAAAGTGGGGGGAGCTAAATAAGGAGGATATTGAACACATATCGGCTTGGATTTACAAAGACATGGAAGACCTACCTCCATTACCAGTACAACAGTATGGAAAAGGCTATGAGATGATGAAGGAGAAATGCTATGATGGAACTAGTGGCCTTGGTATAAACAATACTGGAAGAAGAGAACCCATAGCGCCATCTAGAAGACCAAAGAATCTAGGGTTAGGGTTTGAGCCAATCAAGATTGAGAGTTCACGTACCCATGTACTTTCAGGTGAGGGCGTAAATGCTTTTGAAAGTGTCGAGACAATCAAGGACTCCCATACCAAGACTGACTCCCATGAGTGGGAATATGGTTCTAAAAGATCCCTGAGTGACTATGAGCTTGACAAAATATTTGTAGAACTAGGTGAGCTTTCTTTCAATGAAAAATTTACACAAATGTTTAAAATTGAACCTTCTAGAGACCCTCCTAAAATCCCAATGAAAAGAGAAGACTAGGTAAAAACTTTTTGGCCTCATGATGATGATGAACTTAAATAGTCAGCTGACCCTATTGGCCATGATTCCCACTCATTTGTTCCCTATTTTTACCATGAGTCTAATTTTCCCAAGTCTAGTAAAGATGGTGATTGGATCGAATCCTCCCGGGACTTCGAGAAATTTTTTTCCTTTATCCTTTCATCCTTGGTTTGCATGCTTTCAACATCATCTCCAACTTTCACCAAAACTGATGATGGAATCTCCCTTATGTACCCACAACTCATTGATTGGGACCAACAAGACTCACTTATCATGGAAATTTTTGAGAATGACAAGGCTATTGCCGATTTCATGAGACTCCATAAAGGAATACCAAGTGGGGACCATAAAGTTGGATTCACTATAGATCTTGATTCTGTAGCATACTTTGAGGAGAATGTTCAATCCTCTAGTCACAAAAATAATAAAAGTAAAACAAGAAAAGACACATCTTTAGGTGAAAACCTCAAGGCGCCTTCTGATGACATAAAAGTAAAAAGAAAGGACATATCTGAGGGTGAAAACCTCTTTGAGGTGCCAAAGGATGGAGGATTGGAATTTATTCCCATTACCCAAGTGAAATCAGCCATGCTCATTGAAGATACCATAGAGGTTAATATAGCCACGCCTAAAGATCCCAAAACAGTTCTCTTTGTAGCCTCATTGATAGAAGAGGAAAAGTCTAAGTTTCAAAAGTTCTTCTCATAATGCAAGATTAACTTTGCATGGTCCTATGTCGATATTCCAAGATTAGATCCAACATTAGTTTTTCATCATTTACCCTTGCTTCTAGATGCAAAACCAGTCAAACAAAATCTACGAATGATGCACCTGCAGATTTCCTTACTAGTCAAAGCCGAACCCAAAAAGTTGCTAGATGCAGGGTTCATAAGATCAATAGATTATGTTGATTAGATCTCAAACCTCATACATGTCACCAAACCAAATGGGAAAATCCACATCTGCACAGACTTTTAGGATTTGAATAAGGTATGTACAAAAGATGATTTTCCACTTCCAAATATAGACATCGTAGTGGATCTCATAGCAAGATATGAGATGATGTCCCTCATGAATGGTTTCTCAGGATATAATCAGATTCACATCGCCCCAAAAGATAAACACAAAATAGCATTCACTTGTCCTTGGAGTACATATTGTTGGAATGTTATGCCTTTTGGTCTGAAGAATGCAGGTGCTACATATCAATGAGCTATGACCACAATATTTCATGATCTCATGCACACACTAATGGAAGACTACATTGATGATCTCCTGGAAAAATTCTTAACACGTCACGATCACCTGAAAGTGTTGGACAAAATTTTTAAAAGGATGGAAGAGTATAAGGTCTGTCTCAACCCCAAGAAGTGTATTTTCAGTGTGACTTCAGGTAAAATCTTGGGGTTCATAGTTTCTCACCGAGGCATTGAAGTTGACCCAGCTAAAGTGAAGGCAATCTTGAACATGCCTCCACCAAAAGGAATTAGTGAGCTCAAGACATTGCAGGGAATATTACAGTCCATCTAACATTTCATTATATAGTTAGCTGACAAAAGTCAACCTTTCCAATATTTGCTCCGCAAGGGCATCCCCTTTGTGTGGATTGACAAATTTCAAGCATATTTTCAATAAATTAAAGACTATCTTTTGACAATGATAATACTAATGCCACCCATTGATAGAAAACCTTTGATCTTGTACATTTTGACAACCACTTCCGCACTGGGGGAATTACTTGCACAAAATGACCATGATGAGAAAGAAAGATCCATATATTACATTAGTCACACCTTGGTTGGGTATGAAATCAACTCCACTCCCATTGAACATGCCTACCTTGTAGTTGTCTTTGCTGCTCAGAAATTGAGACATTACAAGTTGAACCATAAAACACAATTAGTGGATAAGATATCCTTTGAAGTACCTTCTCAGTCTGGCAATGCTAACAGGACACTTGGAAAAATGCATCATGATACTAAGTGAGTATGAAATACAATATGTAGAATGCAAAGCGATAAAAGGATAGGTCATAGCAAATCAGCTTGCTAACATACCTACAAAAGACGATCACCTGTTGGTAGCTGATTTTCTAGATGAATTTGTCTTTCATGTAGGACTAAGATTACCTTGGAAACTTTATTTTGATGGATCACATACAGGTCATGGTTTTGTGGTAGGCATATTATATATCAGACTGTAAGGTGATTCCATGAACTTAAATCATTTCGCATCACCTTTCCATGCACTAATAATGTTGTCGAATATGAAGCATTGTTGATAGGACACCGAATGACAGTTCAATGGAAAATCAAACAACTCCTAGTTTTTGGCAATTCTTAGCTAGTCATCAACCAAGTCAATGATGATCATGACACCAACGATGAGAAGTTGATTTTGTATAAATGTATCGTGGATAGTTTCCTGTCATACTTCCATATGATCGCATTTGAGTAATGGTGCAGGAGCACCTGCCAAAGTGCCAAAGTGCAAGCTTATTTTGAAGTTTTGTTTGAAAATCCTTTTTGTTGTTTTTGGTAAGGTCTTTTGGATCATCTTATTGGTGGTTGATGACTTTTTCTCCTTAGGTTAGAAGTGGTAAAGTTGAATAAGTCTGGAAGCTTGTGTTTGAGTTGTTTTCCTACAATAGACATAAGTTGCAAAACACGTTTTACAACAACAAGCTTTTGGCCATTCTTAGGTTCAAAAGAGAAAACCTAACTATTTTCTAAGCATTGTAAAAGGAAGATCTCAACTTTTCAAGAGGGTTGGATGTTTTGGAACATTGGCAATCTTCATGAGAATAAAGAGAAACTATGATTTTGTTGTGTAGAAATCTGTTTTCCTGTTCTTGTGTGCGTGACAATAGTTAGATGAATTGAATAAGTCTTTTTGTTGGTTTGAGAGCATGTAGAGAAGCCTTTTGCAGCATTTTTTTGGCACATTAGTTAGCTTTTTCATCGCTTTCATTTGTTTGTAAATTTCTATGTTTTCTTTCTTGCTGTTTTGACTAGTAAATCTGCTAAAAATGGAGGTTTAGTCTGTTTCCTCACTGTACCAAGAAGTATGGACTTGTTGGAAACAAGGATAAACCCCATGTATGTACAAATTGTAGTGGTAGGAGTCTTTAAGAGTTCTAGAAACATGCTAAAAAGCTTTCCCTAGGCGAGTTGGCTAACACCCGGTTAGGGAAAGACAGTGAAATGTCAGTTCTAACGTGGCAGGGGTGATAAATCTTTGTTGAAGCAACATGTGCAGTGATTGCAGGAGCCTTCACCAAGGTTGGCAAGAAGGCAGAACCTTTGACTGATCATCTGGAGGCTAGAAAGTACAAACAGTCCAAGAAAAGGTCAAGAAAAGCCCTAGTTCTTGCAAGAACAAGGTACACCTATGTACGGACAGGAAAAGAGTCCAAAACCTTAAGAATCTGTTAGTGCTTGGAATATGAGCTAGGGTGTCAGAGGGGAGTTTGGTGTAACTATTTGAAAGAGAGGAGTATTAAGCATTTTTCTTGGGTGAGGAGGCCTAAAAGGGGCTCAAGCCTAGTAGCCCTTCCCAAACCCTAGACTAGGGTTTTGTGAAAGTGATAGAAAAGTGGTGTATGGAGGTTAAACAAGAACTTTCCCTAGATAGCTTTGAAGCTATGGAAGCCTATGCACACCCCTGCAAACAAGTTAGGAGGCAGTAGAGGTTATCTAGTCTTTAAAAGGATTAAGGGCTAGGGAGAGTGAGAGAGGAAGAGCACCAAGTTTGGCTTGGTAGCAGCAAACTAGACATGATAGCAGGGTTGGAAAATGAACCAAGGGTGCCTAAATAGCAGAGGACCTACAGGTTGAGTGGTGGATGAAGTAACACCAAGGGGGTTATCAAAGGTGAGACCCAGAGCATTGAGATTGTGATTGTCTCAAACCAACCCTGTCCCTATCAAGCAGATTCTGTGGGCACAAAACAAAGTAGCTAATGCTATGGCCAAAATTGGATCTCTCTTAGATATCCAAAATAAAGTGTCACAATTTGAGTTCTTAGTAGAACAACTATTGGTTCCTACTTATGGCATTCATGAGTTCAAAATGGTCTACAAGCTTGTTGGTCCCAATTCCCCCAGGTATCAAGACATATACAATTACCTACATTCCCAAATTTTACCACCAAACCTTTCCAATAACCAATGCAAGTCCTTTATTTGCAAATTTTCTTGCTATACCATCATCAGTGACACCCTATATAGACATAGCTTTGACAACACCCTCCTCTAATGTCTTGACACAGATGAAGCATAAACAACCATATGGGAGGTATACGAGGGTATATGTGGATCTCATTCGAGTGGCCCAACCTTAGCCAAGAAAATAATGAGACTTGGATACTACTGGCCCACCATGGAGAATGATGCTCTTGAATTCATGAGAAAGTGTCGTCAATGTCAGGTACATAGTGACCTTATTCATGCACCAACACAAGAGCTATGACCAATCACTTCTCCTTGGCCCTTTTCACAATGGGGACTTGAACCCGTGGTAAAATTCACCCTACCTCATCCAACAACCATAAATTGATTATTACTACAACCGAATATTCCACAAAATGGATGGATTCCATCCCTCTCACCTACATAACTGGTAAACAAATTCCCAAATTCATCTTTAACTACATCATATGTCGGTATGGTGTTCCCCAATCCATCATCACAGACAACAGTCCTCCTTTTAAAAACTAGGATGTCTGCGAGCTTTGTGACTGATTCCATAGTCAAAATCATTTCTCCAAGCCATATTATCCACAAGGTAATGGCCAAGATGAGGCATCCAACAAGACAATAATCACAATTCTTAAGAATATTTTCAATGACGCTGGTCATGACTAGCATATCCAGCTTAACCCATCCCTATGGGCTTACCGCACTAGTATTTGCATGCCTACGGGTGCCACTCCATTTGCATTGGTCTTCAAATCCAAAGCTATCCTTCCCATTGAGGTTGGAATCCCCTCCTTAAGGGTTTCCATGAAGGGATTAATCAATGATGAGGAATACTAATAGTCCTAATTACATGAGCTGGAATTATTGGAAGAGTGCAGAAAAAATGCCTTGACTACCTTATAGGCATATCAAAATTGCCTTTGCTGAAGTTATAAAAAAAGAGTTATGTTCAAAATATTTGACATTGCCAGCTTAGTTCTCATGCAAAATCCGAAGAATCAAGCTGACCGTGAGAAACCTGCAAATTCGAGCCTAATTGGTTGGGCCCATATGTCATCATTGCATCCTTTGGTTCTAGTGCTTATCAATTATCTACTCTAGAAGGGGAACAATTACTAGAGCCCTTCAACAGTTTGCATTTGTGTAAGTTTTATACATAGCTTTAGAGAGCTTGGCCACAACCATAAAAATACAAAAAAAATCAAAAAATCAAAAAAATCATTACCTTGATGAAAACTTGGCAAACAGGAATCTTGGTAACACCAAAAAAATCAAAAGATATCAAAAATTAGTAAAAAGAAATAATTCATCCAAAATTGAAAACCACTTCGGTGGTGCTTTGGATAAGTACTATGGTGAAAACCTGGAAAAAAGGTGCCATGTGTAGGCAATCTTTTCTTTTCCATCTACTATCACTCCATCTACCTTTGTCCATAATAAATACCCAGTCATCTGACACCCTTGCAACTTTTGTTAGATTCCTTTCCATGGCTGACAACGGTTGACATCATGTCTCACATATCTTCCACATGTGGCTAGTCCTAAACCTAATTAGGGGCAACACCCTTATCACCTAATTGTAGTGGGTCTTGCACATGGTCCTGTCAATCGAAACATTTCTTGAAAAAATCCTTAAAAATTAGAAAATGTCCCAAAAATAATCCATAAAAATTAGAAAATGTCCTAAAAAAATCCAAAAAAATAATAAAACTTCAAAAATCCAAAAAAATCGGAACATCTCAAAAACACAAAAACATCCAAATAACACTCAAAAATCCCAAAAATAGAGTCAAAGTCCATCGTGTCAATCTTTGTCATCATCAAACTACGAGGTCTCTATACATTTTCTACGTAGGCAAAGTCATCATTTGATGTACCCCCGAGACCACCTAAGTTAGTTTTTGTAGTCTTAAATGTCAGTTGGTCATTTGAGTCCAATAAATGAGTTATTTTATCTTCGTCGAGTTAGTCATATCATTCAATAAAATCTATCATCTTTGATCATGGTGTTAGTCGAACTACAAGTTCTTTGTGCATTTTCAATGTAGGAAAGGCCATCATCGATGTGCCCCTGAGGCCCCCTAGGTCCAGTCCCTTAGGGTTTGTTGGGTCAATTCAACACATGTCGATTCATCTTCAATATGTCAATCATATCCCTATCAAACTATGAGGTCTTTGAGTGTACGACATAGGCAAGGCCATCAGTCGATGAGCCCCTGAGGCATTAGGTCGGTGCCTTAGGCATTGTCACATAAAATCATGATTCAACCCTTTGTCATTTTGAAAAATTCAAGAGTCATCTCAAACTACGAGGTCTCTAAGTGCATGGCGTAGGTAGTGCCATTTGTCGATGAGCTCCTGAGGCCATCTAGGTTAGTCCTTTAGAGTTTATCATGTCAGTCAAATAAGTCATACATAGTCACACTCAGACACAAGACAGTCATTTGAATGTCAACATCCAAATCACAAACCAACATACATACACAGTCTAGTCAGTTATCAAGTCAAACATCAGTAAAATTTCCAAAAACAATGTTGACTTGGTCACTTTATGGTCCCCTTCAAGATGCATCCTTCTTGGAATTTGGCCCTGTCAAATTCTCATTTTCCTTTTTAGAATGTGTCTTTCCTGATGACAGGCTTCGTCACATAGTCATTGGCCTTTTCAGGATGTATCCTTCCTGATGACAGTCATCATCAAACCATCAAAACTATCAGACTATCAAGCCATCAAACCATCAAACCTGTCAAACTTTCAAACCGTCAGGCAATCCACCTTCGACAAACAAATATTGGCAAACATATTGAATGGTTGTTGTCTGTTTGGTCTATTTTGTCTTATCTTTTTGTTGTTTTGTCTCTTGGTCATGTTAATAGCTACCTTAAGGATGTCCCATGAAGCATTTAGAGGTGTGATGATGTCTCCTAACTTATTTTTCCTTGATTGTTGTCTTTGATATGTCTTGACAAAAAGACTGGGGTGACTTAGTCCTTAGTATGAGTTAGGACATTCCCTGTCTGTGTCTATATGTTTTTCACAATTGGATGACCTTGCACACCTTGTTCTATGTCACACTAGGGTTTTTGTTGTCCATTTGTCACATTTTACCACCCAATGATGATTGTGCAATGGCTATTCTATTATTTGGAAAAATATTGAAGTATTCCTTTTTCATCCTAATATCCATGTCTTCCATGCTAACATTTCTTTTGTTCCTTCATCCTCTAGTCGTCTCATCCATTTCGAGAGCACACTTGTGTTCTTTCAACCCACTTGCCCTCTTGAGGGGGCATACCATGACCTCCTCATCATCCTTCCTCTCCTCACTTTCATACTAGGGCATATTTTTGACTTGTTTTCTTTGACACAACATGATAAACTGCATTATGTTAAAGAGGGGTAAAATGTAGACACATAAAAATGGCCTCGACTTGCAAACCATATTTTTCTATGATGACCACACTTTTCCCTCGCATAATTAAATCATTTGATTATTCCTAATGTCATAATTTCTAATTATTCTTCTAAGATTATTTAAATAAATAGATTACATTTATTTATTTAAATATGTTACTAATCAATCCTTATTTCCTCCATAACATTGTTGATTATCCTTCAAATAATTAAACTTATTTATTTTAACCCACTTTCCATCCCACAAAATAAATAATTAAAATAATTATTTATTGAAAAGTTAACTTTCCTCCATAAATTAAATAATTTCTATTATTCCAACTACCTCTTTTTCTCCACCATTTATTTAATTGCTTTCAATTAAATCTCAACCCTTCATCTCAAAGCTTTCCCTAACTTTGACCTAATGTTTCCCTAACGCTAATGCTCCTCATCACATTGAATCCTAGCCTTTGATCTTAGGTTTTTATAAAATTTTAATCCTAGCCATCCATTCTCAATTTGGCATCAAGTTTAAAAATACCTCTCTCAATTCATTTTAGACACACACAGAGACCTATTTTCGGCATGCTTGAGAATTTGAGTACTTGAACAATCACATTACTGCAATATTTTGCTTGTATTAGGTATAGGTTATAGTTGCACTTCAATATGAGGGCAATTATACAATTGGTAGCAAGATGGAGAAGGCCAATGGAGGTCATTCAATGGAAGCTTGAAAATCACGTGATGTTGTTTCAATATTCTTATGCTTCTTGTTTTCATTGTCCTCTATTGTTGATTGGGATTTAGTTTATTGTTGAATGCTACTAATCAGAAAAATATTTTCCTATTATACTTTCCATAACCCCCACACAATATGTAGGGCCATAATATCCCAAAGCCCTCGAAGAATAGGGGAGGTGGAGGGGCACTTCCATTGGTCAACAAATTTATCAAGGGAATCTGGGAAGACCTAGTCTAGATTCCAAAGACCAGTAAATTTACTCCAAATAAAAGAAGAGAAATCACACCCAAGAAAGATATGGAAAGCACTCTTAGCATTAGCTTCACAAAGAGAACACCTATTAGGAATAGAAAATCTCCTCTTATAGAGATTGTCCTGTGTTAAGAATTTACTTTTCATAATTAGCTAGAAGAAGACATTCACCTTGGGAATAAACTTCTTGTTCCATAAAGTCCCCCAGAAAGGAGGAGATTTAGGCTTTTCCAACTATGTAGTTAATTTGAACCTAAACTAGTAAAAGAGATGCTTTCATATTTATGCACCCACCTTGTAATTGACAACTTCTACTTGTTTGGTATTTTAAATTTAATTATGGTTTTGTAGGCATACATGATCAATTGGGATGGTTAAATGGTAGATGAAATGTTATAAAATTAACTGAGATTAGTTGAGAGAACTTATTGAGCCCAAAAGGATGTTTGTCCATATTTACTATGAATATAAACCTCTAAATTAAATGTTTGTTGTCTATTTTGTTTGTTTATTTAGTATATTAATATTTTGATATGTTTCTTGCATGAAAATAAGATGTCAATCGAGATATTTATTAGTTCTTGCATAAATAAATAAATTTTGTATTTAGTTGTTATGAAAACTATATGCTTAATTAGTATGATTTTCACGTGTAAATCCATTGGATATGCTTATCTAATGAAAATTTTCTAATATATTTTAATTTTTTTAAATAATATTGGCATTGATTTTAAGCACATCCATAGTTGATTAATTCTTGGGATTAAAAAAAATTAATTAGGAAGATTCTATTGGAACCTCTATCTAAAAATACAACAAAATTTAAACAATATAATTTTAGATATAAGAAAACAATCTTAACGATATAAAGACTAACTATAAAAAATGGCAATTAAGATACAATATGACAAAAATGTTACACCCAAAAATCTAGACCAATGTGACCATAACCAACCATAAACAAGAATAGAAATATTAACATGTACCCAAGTACCATGACCCACCTAGCCAAATATTCTCTACCTCCATATTTGACTATTCTTCTACACCTAATTAACATTCTTGTACCATGCCATCCAAAGACAAAAATAGAAATCCATAAAATTTCCTCCCTCCTATGTACTTTTTGAATATTTAATCCTAACTATTGCTAATAATTTTGTGTTCTTTTTGTTGTAGCTCTTAATATTCTAGTATGGTGCCACTTCAACATTTAATAGATTTGATTCATTCCCCTATCTCTATTATATTTCCTTTAGTTTGGAGTAGGATCTTTTTCCTAATGATATTGATCAACTTCTCCTTTGCATGGATTTAGAAAAAAATTCTAGTCCTTTTGTTTCCTACACTCATGTACATCTTTAGTATTTGGGACCATCTTTGTATGAAAAAAAAGGAAGTTGTGATAATGCTATTAGGATTCAACTGCGTATTTTTACGAGTCAAACTCATTGACCCATGTTTCATGAGTAGTGGTGCACAAGAACCCATCTCTTATGATAATGAATGGTCCACTTAGAAATCATTGCATCTAGGTAATGTTCACAGAGGTGAAGCATTGACCCTTCTTGGGAGGTCACCCATCCTAGTACTGCTCCAGCTCAAGCACGCTTAACCGCAATGTTTTCTTCAAGGTTAAGCCCACTTAGCTTGCAACCCAATTTGCAAAACCTTCAACAAGTGTTGTGCCTTATGAACCATTCATTATAGAGCCCCTTTAGCTCATCAATTGATAAGTAGGAGGTATTTTCCACAACATTTCAAATCGTGATATTGCTATTAGGATTCAACTGTGTAGTTTTACGAGTCAAACTCATTGACCCATGTTTCATGAGTAGTGTTTCATAAGAACCCATCTCTCATGATAATGAATGGTCCACTTAGAACTCATTGCATCTAGGTGATGCTCACAGAGGTGAAGCACTGGGCATTCTTGAGAGTTCACCCATCCTAGTACTACACCAACTCAAGTGCGCCTAACCGTGTAGAGTTTTCTCCAAGGTTAAACCCACTTATCTTGCAACCCCATTTGCAAAACCTTTAGCAAGTGTTGTGCCTTATGAACCATTCATTATGGGTGACGATTTAGCAAGTGTTAAGCCCACTTAGCTTACAACCCCATTTGCAAAACCTTCAGCAAGGGGCTCTATAATGAATGGTCCATAAGGCACAACACTTACTGAAGGTTTTGCAAATGGGGTTGCAAGCTAAGTGGGCTTAACCTTGGATAAAACTTTGTTGTTAAGAGTGCTTGAGTTGGAGTAGTACTAGGAAGGGTGACCTCCCAAGAGGGCCCAGTGCTTCACCTCTATGAGCATCACCTAGATGCAATGAGTGCTAAGTGGACCATTCATTATCATGAGAGATGGGTTCTTGTGAACCACTACTCATGAAGCATGGTTTAATGAGTTTGACTCATAAAATTACACAATTGAATCCTAATAGCAATATCACAGTTTGACACATTGTGGAAAATACCTCCTACTTATCAATTGATGAGCTAAAGGGGATCTATAATGAATGTTTCATAAGGCACAACACTTGATGAAGGTTTTGCAAATGGGGTTTCAAGCTAAGTGGGCTTAACCTTAGAGAAAACTTTGTGGTTAAGTGCACTTGAGCTGGAGTAGTACTAGGATGGGTGACCTCCTAGGAAGGCCCAATGCTTCACCTCTGTGAGCATCACCTAGCTGCAATGAGTACTAAGTGGACCATCCATTATCATGAGAGATGGGTTCTTGTGAACCACTACTCATGAAACATGGGTCAATGAATTTGACTTGTAAAACCACACGGTTGAGTCCTGATAGCAATATCACAATTTGACACACTATGAAAAATGTAGTACCCCTCCAATTGCTACACTTCGTTTCAGATTGTTTATGTTTTGTTGGTAGTTATTTATGATATTGTACTTGATGTTATTTATGATGCAGTACTGCTTGTTAGTCTTGGTGAAAGAGATAGTGTAGTAGTACTCACTCGTGAGTACCCTGCTACGTTGTGACTCTTCTTCACGGTGTGTTTGTTGATATATGATGATATGATTAACAGTGTTCTTTGATGTAGATTACAAGTACCGGACATCGTCTCCACCTGCTTGTAGAGTCTGAGTGTGCCCTAACCCAATGGAAATATGTGGTTTTGGAGATAGTGTCAAGTCCATTATTAGCCATCATTCTTCATTGAACAAATATTTGTTTGTCACCCATCATTGCTATTTTTTCGTTTGGTTCCGTCATGTCATTCTTGTTTTCGTCATGAATGGAAATTGATTGATTAAATAATTAAATGGTTATTTATAAGTTATTTGAATCAATTGATATTATCGAAATGTTAAGTTAAAATATTGATGTTTAGATATTTTAATAATTGAAATTTTAATGTTGTTTTTAAAAGGGTTTGATTTATTAAATTAAATTAAGTAAGATATTTATTTAAATGCAATTATTGATTTTAAATGTGCAAACTTAAAATAAATGAAAAGTAAATATTTTTAAAGGGTTTGTTTTCAACAGTTGTAAATAAATATTTGAAATGTTGACTTAGAGTTAGAAATTGTGATCTTGAGTAAATTGTTTAAGTTGGAACTAATTGATTAATTTTGGTTGCATGTTGATTGCTAGTTCAGTCATGTGATTTTGAGTTAATTGAAAATGCAATAAAAGCCTTTGTTTGTGCAATATTATTCACGACAATTGATTTTGGATTGCGAAGATGCAATAAAAGCCTTTGTTTGTGCAATATTATTCACGGCAATTGATTTTGGATTGCGAAGAAAAGGTTTTGCACGACAATTCTCTCAAAAAGTTTCTTTACAATATTTTTATTTTCTAAAGCTCTGTGAAAAGGAAATTAGAAGAATTGTTTGTGATTTGATTGTGGATTGGGTCTGAAGCTGCAAATTTGGGGAAAGGCTCTCGACATCACTCTACAATCTGGAAAAGTTTCTTTACAGTATTTTTATTTTTGAAAGCTCTGTGAAAAATAAATTAGAAGGATTGTTTGTGATTTGATTGTGGATTGGGTTTGAAGCTGCAAATTTGGAGAAAGGCTCTCGACATCACTCTACAATCCAACGAATCAGGTTCCTCTGTGTTTCATCTTTTCTTACATTTACTTGAAATATGACATTCACAAGTTTCTGTATAAAACTTTTGGAATATTTCTATATGCATTGCTTGTATTCTACCAATACGCGCCTTATATCTGTTAAAACTTCCTCTTAAACTATCAAAACTTGATCTAGGTATTCGATTGATTTTACCTGTTAGTATTGGCATGTTAAAAAAATACATGGAAATCGCCTTAAATCGTATCTGATGCCATAGGATGAGATCTATTGTTGGACCGTAAGCTGCATATGTGTTGGAATATTAACCCTAACTGCCGCCGTCCCCGCCAACCACTGCCCGCTATATCGCAATCAATAATTTAGCCATTGCGATACTGCGGGAGACTTCCGTAGCATTTTTGTTTTATCTCAACCGCCTGACGTCACCTCCAGCCAATGCCCGCTATATCGCAATCAATAAAATATTCATCGCGATATCACGGGAGACTCCGTAAAAGTTTGTTTTATTCTAACCGCCAGGTGTTTACCGCAGTTTACCGGGCCGTCAATTAACCGCTGCCCGCAATATCGCAATCAAGAATTTAACCATCGCGATACCGCGGGGAACTATGGAGATAGCCGCCACCGTCAGGAAATATCGGGATACGAAAGAATTAATATTTATGTTATAATATTATGTAAAGGACATTGTATTAAATGCATTTTGACGGGGGAAAAATTAGTTAGGTGATTTTGAATTTAAATGTTATTTCGGGCTTTTTCTTCCGTGAAATTCTTTCACGTGACTTTTTACCTTCTACATATATTTTGTAATTGTAATTTATTTTTAAAACAGAGGAATGTGAATGTGAGCAAACGGAAAATTACGAGCAGCAGCTCTGTGTGTTAGAAAATAATATTTTATGTTTTATTTTTTTACTGTGTGTGAATTTTTCCCTTCACCGGCCACGGTATTAGAGCAGTTTGATTATCGAGTTAATTTTATCAAAGCAGATTATCTGGGTAAATTTCAAAAATGGCAGCAAGCACAAGCTTGACAAACCCACAAATTCCACAGTTTAATGGGAAGAATTATGAGTACTGGTCAATTACAATGAAAGCACTATTTAGCTCACAGGATATATGGGATTTAGTAGAGAATGGATTTGCAGAGCCAGCAGATGCAGTAGCATACAATGCTTTAACACAAGCAGAGAAAGACTTATTGAAGGACACAAGGAAGAAAGACTCAAAGGCTTTATTTTATCTATTTCAAGCTGTACATGAGAGCATTTTTCCAAGGATATCAGCTGCAACAAAGTCCAAACAAACATGGGACATACTTCAAACAGCCTATCAAGGCATGGCAAAGGTTAAAACAACAAAGCTACAAATGCTGAGAAGAGATTTTGAAACAATATGTATGAAGGACAATGAATCTGTAGATTCATTCTACACCCAAGTCATTAGGGTGGTTAATCAAATTAGGTCTCATGGAGAAAATCTAGAAGATACGAGGTTGTTGAAAAGATTTTTAAGGTTTGCACAAAATTTCTACGGTTGTAGTTTTATAGGAGACAAAGAATATCTGCGAGTTCTCGGTTGATGAGCTGTATGCATCTCTAATTTCTCACGAACACAGGCTGAAGAGGTCAGCAGATACATCACTGGAGCATGCTTTCAAAACTCAGGCTTCATTCAGTCAAGGAAGAGGCAGAGGTAGATCAAGAGGAAGAGGAAGAAACTCTTACAGAGGTGAAAGATACAGTTTATCAAACTCAAGTGGAAGAGGCAGCAATCAAGGCTCAAACCAAAACCCATCACAGAATCAGTCACAAAATCAAAGGTATGAGAAATCTCAAGTCCAATGTCACTATTGTAAAAAATATGGGCATTATATGAATGAGTGTAGAAAGAAGCAGTATGATAATAATAGACAAAATGCAAATTTTTCAAGAGAAGGTCAAAATCAGAATTCAGATAAGAGCATAATGTTTTTAGCTTGTAATGTTGCTCAAGCAAATGAAAAAGATGTATGGTTTTTAGATTCAGGCTGTAGCAATCATATGACAGGGAATCTAGAAATGTTTTCAAGTTTAAATGAGAATGTAAAGTTTGATGTTACATTGGTAATGACAACAAAGTGTCGGTCAAAGGAAAAGGAGATGTCAATATTCTAACTAACTGGGAGAAAAATATATTTCGGATATTTTGTGCTTGGTGAAACATAACTTAATGATGTAGGGCGGCTGATTCAAAAAGGGTGTAGATTAACCTTCAAGAATGGTTATGCACAATTTTAGACAAATACCGAGCAACGGCTTATTGCAAAAGTCGAATGACAAACAACAGAATGTTCCTTAAAGATAAGGCCAAATTTGAATAAATTATGCTCAAGCACAATACTTAATGAATTACAAGTGGGTAGAGGAAACTACAGCAGTAGTGCGGACAATCATCAAGCTGAGATAAAGATGGCGGTTATGGCACAGTTGGGCATCTCAACTTTGGAGGTTTAAACTTACTTCATAGGAAGGCATGGTCAAAGGTTTACCTTTAATAGAAAAACCAGAAAGGGTATGTGAAGGGTGCATTTTAGGAAAACTGGAAGGGAATCATTTCCAGCGGGAAAGTCAGCAGAGCAAAAGCCCTTTGGAAGTGTACATTCGGATTTGTGTGGACCTAGCAAACACCTTCAATGGGTGGTAGTTTTATTTCGACATTCATTGATGATTATTCAAGAAAAACATGGGTTTATTTCTAAAGCAGAAAAATGAAGTGTTTGATCTGTTTCGTCAGTTCAAGAATTTGGTTGAAAAACAAAGTGGTTATTATATTAAAGTGTTGAGAACAGATAGAGGTGGTGAATATATTTCAAGAGAATTCTTTAATTTTTGCAAAAATCATGGAATTCACAAGCAATTCACAACTAGATATACACCTCAACAAAATGGAGTAGCTGAAAGGAAAAACAGAACAATCATGGAAATGGCTAGAAGCATGTTGAAAGCCAAACATTTGTCAAATGAATATTGGGCAGAGGCAATTTCTTGTGCAGCCTATATTATGAATAGGTGTCCAACAAAAAGTGTCATGAATATGGTACCTGAAGAAGCATGGACAGGAAGAAAACTCAGTGTTACTCACATGAGAGTATTTGGATGTGTAGCATATGCACATGTGCCTGATGAATTGAGAAGGAAGCTAGATAACAAAGGAGAAAAATGTATATTTGTTGGATACAGTGAAGAATCCAAAGCATATAAGCTTTATAATCCAACAACAAAGAAAGTTATAATTAGCAGAGATGTACAATTTGTAGAAGATGAAGTATGGGATGGAAGTATAGAGAAGACAGTAAATATTTCAGCCAGTATACCTCAAGAGGAGAATGAGGTTTCAACATCAAGAAATGTTCCAGCTATTGTGACTCCTACCACTCCCATTCAAGCTCAGCAAAGTGGTCCACTAGTGACACCAGCATTGACTATAAGAACAACCTCAATCATTCAAGGAAGCAGTCCAACAAGAGGACAACAAACACCATCTACAGCAGGACCATCGGGTCCATATTCCACAAGTTCAAGTGATATGTCAAATCCTACATTGGCAAGTCTGAGAAGACAGAAAATTAGAAGCATAAGAGATATATATGAGCAAAATGAAGGTGAGAATAATTCAGATCAGATTTCTCTTTGTGCATTTTATTCTCAAATAGAAGATCCAATTCATTTTGAAGATGCAGTCAAAGATGATAAATGGGTAAGTGCTATGGATGAAGAAATTGAAGCAATTGAGAAGAATCAGACATGGGAACTAGTTAGTCTTCCAAAAGACAAAGATGTAATTGGAGTGAAATGGATTTATAAAACCAAATTGAATGAAAAAGATGAAGTTCAGAAGCTTAAAGCAAGATTGGTTGTAAAGGGCTATTCACAATAGCCTGGAATTGATTACAATGAGACATTTGCACCTGTAGTGCGATTGGATACTATAAGAATGATTTTAGCATTAGCAGCTCAGAATAAGTGGTCTGTATTTCAAATGGATGTAAAGTCAGCTTTTTAAATGGTTATTTAGAAGAAGAAGTTTATGTGGATCAGCCACCTGGGTATGAAATTCTGGGTCAAGAAGATAAAGTTTATAAATTGAAAAAGGCACTGTATGGATTGAAACAAGCCCCAAGAGCTTGGTATAGCAGAATAGATAGTTATCTTTTGTTGAATGGATTTAATAGATGTAGCAGTGAGCCCACACTGTATACAAAAATGAATGAAGAAGGTGAAATACTAATAGTATGCTTATATGTGGATGATTTAATTTTCACTGGCAATTTGTCAATTGATCTGTTCAAGGCAGACATGAAGAAAGAATTTGAAATGACAGACTTAGGTCTGATGAAGTATTTTTTAGGCATTGAAGTGAATCAAAATAAAATGGTATTTTTATTTCACAGTCAAAATATGCAAATGACATTTTGAAAAGGTTTAATATGATGAAGTGTAAACCAGCACCAACACCTATAGTGACAGGTCTGAAACTAAGCAAGGATGATAGAGGTCTAATGTTGATCCAACTTTGTTTAAGAGCTTGTTGGAAGTCTCATGTATCTCACAGACCACAAGGCCAGACATTATGTATGGAGTAAGTTTGATTTCCAGGTTTATGGAAACGCCAAAAGACACCCATTGGAAAGCAGGGAAGAGAATTTTAAGGTATGTAAGTGGAACAAGAAATTTTGGCATTAAGTATTCAAGTTCACATGAGTTCAAACTCATAGGATACACAGACAGTGACTGTGCTGGCAGCATTGATGACAGAAAAAGCACATCTGGTTATGTATTTAATTTTGGGACTGGAGTTGTCTCATGGTCTTCAAAGAAGCAGCCAATTGTTTGTCTTTCATCAGCCGAAGCAGAGTATGTGGCAGCCACAAGTGCAGCATGTCAAGCAGTTTGGATGAGAAGAATTTTTGAAAAGAATTGCAAAATGAACAAATGGAGGCAACAAAAATTTACTGTGATAACAATTCAGCCATTGCTCTTTCGAAGAATCCAGTCTTTCATAAGAGAAGCAAGCACATTGATACCAGATATCATTTTATCAGAGAATTAATTAACAATGGTGATATATTTTTAGAATTTTGCAGATCAGAAGAGCAAAGTGCAGATATTTTTACAAAGCCGCTGAGAAGAGATAATTTTATTTTTCAAAAACAGATTGGGCATGGTGGACAGCGCAGTTATGCTTAAGGGGGAGTGTTGGAATATTAACCCTAACTGCCGCCGTCCCCGCCAACCACTGCCCGCTATATCGCAATCAATAATTTAGCCATTGCGATACTGCGGGAGACTTCCGTAGCATTTTTGTTTTATCTCAACCGCCTGACGTCACCTCCAGCCAATGCTCGCTATATCGCAATCAATAAAATATTCATCGCGATATCACGGGAGACTCCGTAAAAGTTTGTTTTATTCTAACCGCCAGGTGTTTACCGCAGTTTACCGGGCCGTCAATTAACCGCTGCCCGCAATATCGCAATCAAGAATTTAACCATCGCGATACCGCGGGGAACTATGGAGATAGCCGCCACCGTCAGGAAATATCGGGATACGAAAGAATTAATATTTATGTTATAATATTATGTAAAGGACATTGTATTAAATGCATTTTGACGGGGGAAAAATTAGTTAGGTGATTTTGAATTTAAATGTTATTTCGGGCTTTTTCTTCCGTGAAATTCTTTCACGTGACTTTTTACCTTCTACATATATTTTGTAATTGTAATTTATTTTTAAAACAGAGGAATGTGAATGTGAGCAAACGGAAAATTACGAGCAGCAGCTCTGTGTGTTAGAAAATAATATTTTATGTTTTATTTTTTTACTGTGTGTGAATTTTTCCCTCTGCCTCCGGCCTTCAATATGAACATATTTTCTTTCCTTCGAAACCCATGCATAGCCTGTAAGCCTTATGTGGTGTCCCTTATCTACCAGCCGTCAATAGAATTATTGAATTGGGGTGCGGTTGTGTATCATATTCTTGGTTCGATGCATTGAGTATTGTTTCTTTTTGAAAACTCTGGTGCATGGGCTGCATTCCTAAGTCCAAACCGCTGTATGGTTTAATCCAAGAGTTCATTCGGCCTGAGAAAAGTTGGAAAGGTTGTGGAATTGGATTTTACACCTGTCATTTGCCTTTGTCTGAAATATTATAGTGCCAGCCTATGCTTTCAGATTGTTTTATTTAGTATCACCAATATCTTCCATTAAAACATTGTCAATCTAATGCAGCTGCTGCACTTGAGCATAATAGGAAGTTTAAAGATTTAAATTAACCTCCTTGATTCTATTGCTGCTACAACATTTGAAACTAAAATATTTTCATGGTTTAATTGACCTCTTTAATTCCATTAGCAATCTGTCACAGTTGTAACACTTGAAGATAGAAGGGAGTAGACGTTTAAATAAGCTGCCCTTCCTCTCTTCAAAGCTCGGCTTCCATAGGGATGTTGTAGGCCTTCAAATTGAAATGTTTTCAACTAAAATTTCAAAACCCATGAATATAAATATTTTATTTAGAATTCCCTCTGTTTTGTTTACTAAAAACACACTTAGTGATGGCTGCATGAGCATTCTTGCTATCTCCTTATTCTTTTGTTTT
Organism: Sequoia sempervirens; assembly: GCA_007258455.2. Taxonomy (NCBI): domain Eukaryota; kingdom Viridiplantae; phylum Streptophyta; class Pinopsida; order Cupressales; family Cupressaceae; genus Sequoia; species Sequoia sempervirens. The sequence continues at coordinate 24,038 of VDFB02325145.1, read as the reverse complement.
ATAAGATCTACATTCTGCCTTGATGTTTGTAGTTTTCTCATTCATTTACTTAAGTAAATTGTATCTATAATTGCAAGTGTTGTTCTTCTTAATTAATTCTTCTAATTTTCAGATTGTATGGCTGCTTTAGAGACGCCAAATTCTCCCATGTCTTGGTTTTTCTTTCTTTCGTCTGAAACTTAAGCATGTTACTTTATCTCAAGGCGCGCACCCCCTTAGCAAGGCATGATTCTGCCTAACCTGTGTATGAGGTTATCTGCACTCAATAGATTACTATTGCATGGCGCGTCATCTCCTTCTATATTTTGGTTTTGAGAGTTAATATCTATTTTCTAAAAACTTTAGCATGCTAAATCGGTGTCTATCATGCATAGTGTATTTTCCTGTGCATGGCGTGTGTTCCTCATGGTGCATGCGCACATTTAAACTTCCCATTTGTTTTTAGGGAATTCTTTTGATATCTTAAAGTTCGTTATGATTGGATGGTGTGCTGATTATCTGATTCTTAGTTCAGTTATCTTTTCTTAATTGATTTTTATATGTAGAGCGCATATGCTTTCATTAAAGATAACTGCAGATAAAGGGATTATATGAATGTCGATAGATTCTTTGATTATGTATTGAAAATTATATGTTTTAAGAATTGTATTATGCAATTTGATTCGATTGTAATTATAAATACATGTAAACAAATATATAATATAATTAAATTGTTTAGTTCTTATATGTTGAATAATAATTATAAAGGATTTATAATATTCTTGATGAAGAATGATCCTAGATTTGTTTTGTTATAAATAATACTTTTGATTGAGACAATGGATTGTCTTTTATGATTTTTGGATTATGAAGTCATCTTGCTAATAGTATTTGATGGGCAATATTGTGCCAGTTTAAATTTATGAATATACTTTTGAGTTATGAGTTCTTTAATCTTCCAGAGGCTAGGAAAGTTAATTTGTAATGTAAACTAATTATGCTTGTACATTGATGTTCAATTATTATGATTTAATTTGGGATATAACCTTGCACGATTTGTTGTTACCTTTGTGGTATTATGGAAGTTATATAGTTTACATCATATTTGATGATGTCTTCATTCATGGATTTGTTTTATGTGCTTAATGGCTATCCTTTGTAATTGATGTTGAGTTAAGTTATTAGGAAGAGTGCCTTTTGATAAGGGTTGGAACCCAAACTGGTAGCCAGGGTAACCTATCGGAAGTTATTAATTGCTATGCCCTTAATATTAGTGTACATCGGGTTATGAATAGTCGGCTTGTGGCTATCTTAACTCTCTATTAAGTCATATTATCATTAGTATATTGTTATTTAGTTGTTTAGGTTGGCCTAAGTCTTATATAGGTGTGTCTAAGTCGGCCTAGGTGATATCCTTGGCATAAATAGGTATATATAGGAGGTTGTGAGTCTTATTTCATCATCAAGTGTGAAGTGTGTTCTCATTAGATATATTTGGAGGTTTTCCCCCCTCGAAGTGGCTTGTTATTCTTAGTTATTATCAAGTATTTGCAGCATATTTCATATCATATTCATCTATTGTGTAAGTTATTTCATAACAAGTGCTATCAGAGCATGATCTTGGCACCATAGAGGCAAGGTTTTTCTCAATTTTGGAGGCGATTTTGGGAAGAGCATATCTTTCAGATTTTGGCATATTTTTTTCTGATTTTTAAAGGGTTTTTGAAGAACATATTGAATAAGATGCAGTCCAGATTTCATAAGAATTGGAGCAAAATTAAGTGAATTATTGTAGAATTAGGGTTTCTACACTATTTTTTTGGAATCTACATATCTCGCATATCTTGTTGAATTGAAGTTTGATTTTTATTGGGTTTTTGAAGACATACCAAAGGAGATTATAGTAAAAAAATTTAGAGAATTTAAGTTTCATTTGTGTGATTTATTTCAACATTAGTGGTTTCCATGATGACGGGGCCTGCAACAAGGGGTAAAAAGAATGTTGTCACTCCGGGGAAGACTCCTGATAAGGATGGTGAAAAAATCGAGGATGTTACTCATAATGAGGAAATAAATAAGGTCAAGGAAGAAATTTCCTCAATGAAGATGGATATGTGTGACCTAAGAGGAGATATATCGGACCTACGAAACATGTTAAGCACCTTTATGAATAAACCAAGAAAGGAGGTCTCAAGCAGCCAAGAACCAGAAGAAGAAACAAATGAAGAAGAAGAAGAAGAAGAAACAAATGAAGAAGAAGAAGAAGAAGAAGAAGAAGAAGAAAAAGCAGAAGAAGAATTAGAAGAAGAAGAAGCGAAAGAAGAAGAAGAAGAAGAAGAAGAAGAGGCATATGAAGACGTAGAAGAAGCAACAACAGAAGAAGAAGAAGAAGCAAAGGACCAACCAGAAGAAGAAGTAGAAGAAGAAAAAGAAGAAGAAGAAGTTGAAGAAGATACAAAAGAAAAAGAAAAATAAAATGAAGAAGAAGTAAAAGAAGAAGAAGTTCCTAATCAAGCTACTCAACCAATGCAAGGGTGCCATATATTATTCCTCACCTCTTCCTCTATGACACATCAAAAGGTTCAAGTAAAGGAAGAACACATTCATCGCCATCAAGAGCTTGATGTAAAGGGAAGACACATCTTGGAGCTGAAGTTAATTTTCTAGACACACATGAAGAAGCTGGTGACATCAACAATTCCAAGTTACCTCATTACAAGGAAATATTTTCTAATTGCAGATGCTACATGGGAGGATGAGGAGTTCATTCAAAAGAATCCAAACCTGATTAGCATTGAGGACAATGCTTCTTTGAAGAAGGGGGGCATGCTACGCCCTTAATATTAGTGTACATCGGGTTATGAATAGTCAGCTTGTGACTATCTTAACTCTCTATTAAGTCATATTATCATTTGTATATTGTTATTTAGTTGTTTAGGCCGACCTAAGTCTTATATAGGTGTGTCTAAGTCGGCCTAGGTGATATCCTTGGCATAAATAGGTATATATAGGAGGTTGTGAGTCTTATTTCATCATCAAGTGTGAAGTGTGTTCTCATTAGAGATATTTGGAGGTTTGCCCCCCTCGAAGTGGCTTGTTATTCTTAGTTATTATCAAGTATTTGTAGCATATTTCATATCATATTCTTCTATTGTGCAAGTTATTTCATAACATTAATTCAGTGAAAATCCTAATAAATGTACTTGGGATTCATTAAATAAATTTAGATAAATGATTGTCTCACCTAGTTCCTTAATGCTTGTATACATTAAGGGTAGGTTGAAAAGGTCTGGAATGGCTTGGTCATCTACCTTGTCTTCCTGAAAGGTAATTTGATGCTACATGAGTTTGTCTAGGGGCCAAAAATTAGTAGAGACTGCTAGGGGAATTTTAGATGAGGGTCGGTAGTCTATGAAGATTCACTAGGGTAACCTAGAACAACTATGTGATGACACTCTGTTCTGAAGCATGTTTGTAGTCTCTTGTCTAGAGTTAATTGTTGTATTGTGGTCATCTTTGGAAGCATATGTTGTGACTATTATGGTTTGATGTCGTTATGTGATTGTTAGCCATATAATGTTATGTTTTGTTCTCTTGTATGTTTGATTGACATTTGGACCTAATATTATCTCCTAGCATGGAGGGAGTGGACCTTCGGGTACCATGCAGTTGAGAGGAAAATGTGCTATATCCTCCATTGGGTCCCCTTACAGGTTATGCAACTCGAGATGAGATTGTTCTTGATAGGTTCTTGGATTATCTTTGTTCATGGAGTTGGATGCTGAGTGTGCTCGTGAACGAGATGGATGGTTATACATGATCATCATTCACATTGTATACTATCTTGATAATTATATGAGACTATATTGTATTATGCTTTTGATGTTATGAGATGTATCATAATCTCGCTTGGTGCACTTTGAATGTAACTTGATTCCATCATGAATTTTAATTGTATCATTCATTTGGAATATAGTTTATCCTTATGCTTTTTGTATCATGGTTTAGTAATGTGATGTTTACTTATATTTGTTAAGTAATATTGTTATGGAATCCTGAGAACGTATGTGTTTATGTACTTGTGTTCTTATGTTGTAATTGAATGGTTTAAAAAAAAGAAATCATTTGGCTATTTTGTTATAAATATGTGTTGTTCTTTGGGTTCCCTGGCGGGGCATTACAAAAAATACCTCCTACTTATCAAAAAGGAAGCTACTCAAGTGTCAATTTAGAATTTTGTAAGAGAAAATAAAACTCTATTTTTATTTAGTTTGTGCTAAGGAAAGATTTGACTTTATCATTGAAAAATCTATGTAACAATTTCTTTATTTTCAAATGGAAACTCTCTTTTTCTACTTTGATCACTCTATCTCCTACATTTAGTAGTAGATCCAATAATGACATATTTTTTGGTACAAAGTCTTATAATTCTTCAAATCCCTTAATTTAATGACAAGAATTAGAGTATTGGACAATCACAATTATGACTTTGTTTAGTTCTCAAGATATATGGGAGCTTATGGAGAATGGGTTCCTTCAACTTGTGGATATAGTAGCAAAAAAGTATTGTCTCAACAAAAAAAGGATGTGCACAAGGATAATAAAACAAGGATTCTAAATATCTCTTCTACCTCTTTCAAGAAATATATTAAAGTATCCTTTTCAAGGGTTGTAACCACAAAATAATCAAAGAAAGTATGGGATATCATCCAAATTACATATAAAGGAATGACTAAGGTCAAAATTACAAAGTTACAAATGTTGAGAAGAGATTTTGAGACTATGCTATGAAGGATTTTAAATTTACAAATTCATTTTTCACATAAATTATTAGCTTATTTAATCAAATTAGGATTTATGGTAGACCCTTGAAGATAAGAGAACAATATATTGTTTTTTTAGGAGCTTGCTTAGAAAGGTTGAGTCAATTATTGTGGCTATAGATGGGAAAACAAATCTTTCATAATTTTATATAGATGAGATCCATACATCTCTAATTTCACATGAGTGTAGGCTAAGTCATTATTATAGATATACTTTGGAGCATGATTTTAAGTTACAAGTGTTTGTTAGTCATGGTAGAGGTAGAGATATATCTAACTTCAAAAGTCAAGGAAGAAATTTATAAAGAGGTGGAAGAATCAATACTACAAATTTAAATGGAGGGGGGAGTGACTATAATCCAATTTAGATTTAGTCTCATGATCAGAGGTATGAAAAATCTCAAGTTCAATGTTATTACTATAAAAATATGGCCGTTATGCATATGAGTGTAGAAAATTATAATTCAATTTAAGTAAGAAAAGTGAAAACTTTTTTAAAGAAAATAAAAATTAGAGTACATATTTTTTTTGGCATCCAATATTATTTAGAAAAAGTAAAATATATTTGTTTAATGTTAATGTGTTAATCATTAAGGTTAACAAATTTGTAAATGTTGTAAACCATTTTTTTTAATTTAGATAGTTATATGGAAATTAAATTATTCATCTGTTAATATCAAATCAAAATTTAAACATTCCTCTAGAATACATAATTGATATGTAATAAAATGTGTTTCCATTCTACCCCTTCAAGGCCTAAAAATGGCATTAGAGCCTACTTTCTAAAATCAAATGATGTGAAGAGAGGTTGTTGTGGTTGGCGTTGTGTAGAGGAGCCACCAAAATAAAATCAGAATTGTTCATTGAAGTGGGCATTTGCTAGATGTGAGGGTGTACAATATTCTCTTTTTATTTATGCTTAGATCAAGTATTTCTAATAAATTTTGTTGTCTTTGGTGTACAATTAATTTTGGGAAAGCTTAATATTTTTTGAAACCCAAAAATATGTGCATAGCATAATTGGTTGGTTGGTTTGAAGGTTTTTTATTGATATACCATGATTGTGATTATATAAGGATTGTGTGTCTTTCAAATTTGGATTGAATAAGGTGTAAATTCTTTCAAAAAAAATTTCTAATGTATTTCATAAACTTAAAAATGAATGGGGAATGTCTTGTACAAAATAACTAATATGGATTTTTAAATTGCATCTGCAATATCTATAAAAATTTCTCAAATATGGTGATGCACATGTTGCAATTTTGTATAACTACCAACCATGTCTATTTTAAACCAAGTAATCAAGATATGTTGATAATTTTAATGCTAATGTGGGTTTGAAGCCAAAAGCTTGTGTAGATCATGTGTGACATCTAAATTCTACACTAATGGCATCTTGTCTTTATCATCTTTTCCACATTCTACACTAATGGCATCTTGTCTCTATAAATTCATGTAAACACAATAGATGAGGCATAATTAATATCTAAATGTTGGAGACAATATAAACCTTTGTGCAGAGGAGGGGACTTTATACTCTCAAGACAACGAGATCTTAAGGAGAAAATATCTCTCAACTACCTCAATCGAGACGACTCAAGTGAATTGTAAATAGGGATATTTAAAATTTAATTATAAATTGTGCTTAATAGTATATATAACTAAAAATGTCAAATAAATATATAGGGTGACAAAAATGTTTAGTTCATAGAAATGAAAATCTTTAAATACACAAAATGTGATACTAGTCACATGAAGTCTTGGCCTTAGACACCAGCACATTGTGAGGACATCTACACATCTATGTTTTTTCGTCTGTATGAATAGAGCCTAAAAATTTCCAAAATGAAGTCCTTTGATAGTTGAACCTATTTGTCACTTGCACACATGGAGACAGGGAAAATTGTTGGGGCTATATAGGGGTTTGCATCAATGAAACCCTCACTTTGTGTTTCCACCTCCATGGAAAGCCAAGAAAGATTGGGAGACATGAAAAGTAAAATAGACATGAGATAGAAACAAACCCCGCTATGGAGGAGAACCCCTATCACGATAAATAGACACTGGACAAGATCAAATAAATATGATAATAGATTAGATTGTTTGAATGATGAGTAAGAGAGAATTACCAGCTCAACTGTGGCCCCTCTCTTTAGATGATAGAAATGAAAAGATCATAAATAAGAGGAGTCTTTGTTGTTGGAACTATCCAAGATGTGAGAGTATTTTAATGGAGTTTTGTTAAGAGAGAGAAAGAGAGCTCCAAGTCTAAAAAGTGCAACCACCTTCTAAAAATGAGGAAGAGCAACTAGTTTTGTCCTTGGACTAGGAGAGAATAACTATTATAGTCATATTTTGGCACTAGGATATGCTTCACAAATAAATTATATAGGATATTCTCATTTGGATTCAGATCTTATCTAGACATTTACATGTTGTGTAGATGTCTATGCATCACACTATCATCTATCCAAATTCTTTGAAAATCCAAACCAAAAGCTACTAACAATTCATCATCACCATCCATGAGATTAGAATTGTAAAATCCCTATCATGAATTTTTTCATAAATGCATCAAGTGCAATGTGTAAGTGTGAAATTGGCATGGTGATCATTCAAATAGATCAACTACATAAAAGTAACTAAAAAGATGGAAAATAATAAATACAATAAGTACATCAATTTCCTCAAAAAATGATAGTGTGGAAGCTACAAAGCTCGACACAAATGATGTCCCTAGTTTTCAAAAAAATCTATAGTGTCTAACATGAAAATCTGGGTGCTGCAAAATAAAAAATATGTCAATTCAAAAAATGGAAGAAGCTACCTCAATGATAAGAATGCTTAAGAATATGTTAGTGAGTCTAAAGAAAAAGTCGATAATTGTTTGAATATATGCCCCTTGTGCTTTTTCCCTAGCCGGGAGGGTAAAAATAGGAAGGTAGTCAAATCAAAACTGCCACAAAAATTTTCAAAACTAGGAAAAAATTTGACTATATACTCACAAGGTGGGCCCCAAAAGGGTCATTTTCACTATTCCCAATGATGATTTTTTTAGAGTTCTAAGAGCTTGAGTAATATGCCTCACCAATGAAGTTTTTGGCCTCGAGTGTAGAGGAGCTATGAATCGCCATAGAGACCAATGAGCCCCTAGATGAGGTAGGTCAATTTTTTTCAATTTTGCCATTATTTTATGCAATTAATTTTAGTTGTAATATTTAGAGTACCATAGGCATCCTTGGTGCACATTGGCATCTAGGGCCTTGTGCGTTCATCCAAGGGATGGTTTTGCATTGGAGTCCTCTTGAAACATTGAGATCCTAAGGATGCACCATCATCCAAGAGGGTGTGCTAGTGTCTTTAAAGTTAGAATTAAAAATTATGTTAAGAATTCAAAGTTTGACATGGTTAGAGTGGATAATAATAGAAAATATGTAGGATTTTGCATGAAAAAGTTGTCTTTTTATAGGGTTTACTAGAGGTTCATGAGCACATCAATGACCTGATCCTATTGCTCCTATGAAACTACATAAGGGATGTGATAGAACATGACCATAGTTTTCTTCATGAGGTTGGACAAGTTGGTGGGTATATGAGATGTTAGAGATGAGACTTCACCCCACAATGTTGATGGCGCTAATGGAAGGTGGGATGCTAATACCATGTCATTTCATCTCCATACAAGGGAGATGATGATCACCTTGATGGATTTTAATTGGATCTTGTGTCTCCCCATCCAAGGGGAGATGATATCTCTAGATGAGACCCAAACAACTCAAGATGTTTGAGACTACCAGTTGCATTGTATCAGTTGGGTTGTCCCTATGGACACCACAAGGCACATATACTTGAGATGGATAGAGAAAAGATGAGTTGGAATGCCCCTAGTATGTCACATCATGATTGTGGTAGTGGCACTTTGAGTCACCACAGACAAACGAGGCTCTCACTTGCATGCAAGCCTCACTCATTATATCAGAGACATGGAAGAGAGGAATGTTGTATTATCTTAGGGTCGGAGCATGATGGCCCATCTATACCATGAACTTAGGTGATATGTCCACCATGACTACAACAACTTGATGTCTTGCACACTCCTTTTGGTGTGGAATTTTGAGCATATCACATGTACTTGACCAATCAGTTTTCCCTAGTGGATCACAAGTGATCTTTCCGAAGCCCATGCATACCCATTGGTGTGGTAGTGGAGATTTGGAGACTTATTGTTTTGGAGATAGATTGTGTACCGGCTAGGGTTTTGGGATGTCGTATGGCAGTCCTATCAAGGGATGGACCAATAGCCCATAAATAGGACACAACTGGTCACCATGATTATAACATTCATATCATACTACTAGAAATAGGCCATGTGCTAGTTTGGGTAGGTTTAAATGATTCCTTATGTTGATTCTACACATATTAGATCCTTCAAGAGTCCTATAAAATTTGGGGACATACCCCTTCCTACCACTGGGGATGTTATACCTGATGAGGTAGGGAGCAATGATAACGATGACTCACCCACTCTAGACATCAATGATGTTGGGGTGACAGATAGGTTTGAATGTTGGTGGGAGACAACAAACTTAAATCCCATCTTCCTTGAGGATGTTGTGAGGAGACCTAGGCACATAGGGATTTGATGGATGAGGGCTAGTAGGAGGAGGCATAAGAGGTAGTGAAGGAGAGGCCCAAGAGATGACAAAGGGTGTCCTCCCTATTAGTAGTCCATGTTGTCTCGATGCTTCCACTAGTAGGTGTAGTTATCAGGAGTTCACCATAGGTAGTGTAGATAAGGGTACCTCCAACTATGATGATGGGGATATTGAGGGCCTCAAGGAGTTGGCCCACACCACTTGATCCTAATTGGCGATCTAGTGACCTAGGTATGAGTTGGATTTTTATTTAGATACATGTGATTTTAATTTTATGATTATCATGATGTACTGATACATGTCCTCTTCTTTTTCTTTATAGGTTTTACATGAGTGGATCGACTTCTTCAGTTGAGCACTAGCATCAATGGTACTAGTAGTACAAACACGAGGTCCCATCTTGGATGCCTACTGACCATAATAGATGATTGAGAGGCACACTCAACTGTTCAATCCTGTAGCGTGACTCAGGGTCCAACTTATGAGGAGACTGAGTGGAACTGGTGTAGAGAGAGTCAAATCTTAGCATGATGATAGGTCAAAGGGACTAGAGAGTGATGGAGCTTTACACCATCCTCATTGAGTGAGACCAAGTTGTGATGATGGTAGAGAGTGTTGAGCAATCATTTGATGCCCTTTAGAGCGAGGTTGAGGCTAGGAATATGCACACCCCCATGAACCTTGATCATCCCTGAGTGTGACATGCACACCCCTATGAACCTTGATCATCCTTGAGTGTAATAACTTATATGGATGATCTCACTTCTGCAAGGTAGAGAGAGGACACCCTACAAGAGCATTTTGTGACCTATAGGGAGTAGATTATGTGGCTCAAAGTGGAGTTGAGGGGATCACATGAATCATTCTTGAGATCAATTTCCTGATTTTAGTCCCATGTATTGGTTTTTTAGCCCCCATGCCTAAACCCAAATCCACCAGCAGCAGAGGGCTTTGAGACCCATGCTCTAGGGGATGGAGTGGACATATATATATTGTATAGACATTTTTTGATATATATATATATATTCATGATGTATAAATTTTTTTATATATATAGTTATATACATGTATATAGACATAATATTTTGTTGTAGTGATGGTGACACGTACATTGAGACATTTACACACATATATATGAGGTTTTGATTCAACTATGACTTGTGTTCTAACATATGATTTTGATTTCATGTATGTTATGGATGGATGTTTATGTATACCTAGATTAGATGCTATCATGATTTTATCAAACACATGTGAAACATATGTTTAATCAAATGTTATGATGATTGTTAGTCAAAAAACCAGTGTATAGAGACCGATCTAGAGATACATAATATATAATCGAAAATAAAATTTTGGAATATGATCAAGTAGGAAGATATAATGTACTCTAGGGATGTTATCTAAGGGCCACGTCCCTTATTGTAACTATAAATATATGGAAAGATCTATTCACAAGTAAAAGATTCAGGAGAGTAAGAGTAGAATAGAGTGGGTTAGGATAGAATAAGGAAGAAGATACATTATTTAATATAACAGAGATATAAGGAATGCAATGAATGCTTACTGATATAATGAATATAAAGAACTCTCAATTCTAATCTATCTTGTGTGTATGCTATTTTATTCTGATTTACAACTAATCTTGGATCCTGAATACTTTCTTGTCTCACCTCAATAGGATCAATTTTAGGATTAAAGATTACAACTAGTAGAGACTCTTTAGGTATAGAACTTTGGTTTGTGTTCCTCTAATTTATTGCTAACATTGGTTCTATTGCTGGGACCCTATTTAGGTTTTGTTGAGGCTTACTGATTTTTTTTCAAATTCTAAAATTTTTTTGGACCAAGACACAAACAATAGATGATGAAATAAATATAATGAATTAAAATTCCTTCTTGACATCTACCCTGTGAGATGGGGTTAGGTGCCAAGGGGATGGGAAACTAAAATGGGGAAAAGGTCTAGAGAGGCCTATGAAAAGATGTGACTATTAATAAGAACCACTGGATAACTACCATGGGACACAATATAGGAATAATACAATCCCAAATCTTAAACACCCTTAGTTAAAAATGGGTAAATGAAATTCATGAGAGATTGAGGATAAAACTGATTTACAAAGAAAATAGAAAATGAACAACCCTAATGGAGAGGAGAAGAGACAAATACAAGTGTGTAAAAGACACTAAAGACATCGAAGAACAATGGAAGTAACAACAAAATTGAGGTTAGAGCATTCCATAGGGGGTGTTGAGAAAATTGATGTGGGTGTTGCCATCAAAAGAGGAAAAGCTAATAGAAAGAAAAAGGAGAAAACACTAGAGAAAATGAGTTTGTTATTTACAGGAACTGGAAGGCTCTCAAATAGTTTTGAAAATTTAATACACAACCAAGAATCCAAAATATTGTTGATAGAGAAAAGTTGTAGCATAAAGGCTCCTACCCTGCTAGAACCTTCCTTAAATCCCAAGAAGAATTTAGACTTAGAATAAATTTCAATTAAGTTAGATGGAATTTTTAAATAGTTCTTACAAACTCTGGACAAGATCCTATTAGCGAATGATGATTATTTAGAAAAATTAATTAATACAAACATAAGTAAATTAAGAAAGGATGAAGAAGAAAATAAAAGGAAGTGAGAAACAAGGGTGAAGAGGCTATGCCATTAACTAATCAGATGAAATTTACTATAAAAAATGGTGAAAATAAGTTATGAAGAGTCACAACCCCAAAATTGGGACTCATCCCCATTAAGTTCTAAAAGTAGGAGAGTCATAACACAAGAGTTACCAAATCAAAAAGAAGAATAGAGAGGGGAGAAGAAAGAGAAAAAAGAATAAAGTAAAGAGTAGGACATCCCTTAGAGTGAGATATTAAGAGAAGACTACTTGGACATCAAACTTGTGAGATATAAGGTAGAGAAAATGGTGCAGGAGCACCTACCAAAGTGCAAGCATATGTTGAAGTCTGGTTTTAAAAATATTTTTATTTTGTTGTGTAAGGTTTTTAACACCATCTAGATTGTGTTTGAGGACCTTTTGGTTATTAGGGTAAAATTTGAATAAGGTTGGAATCCTTTTTGTGGTCGTTTCCTAAGTTTTTGTCAAAAATTGAAAAACACACCGTGTTTTACAAAAGCAACCCTTTGGCCGTTCTTAGGCTAAAAATGAAAACCTAACTATTTTCAAAGTGTTGTAAAAGGTGGTTCTCGACCTTTAAAGAGGTTAGAAGATTTGAATGTTGGCAGTTTTTTAGAAAACAATAAAAGAAACAATGATTTTTGGCATTGAAAAATATGTTTTCTGTTCTTGACTGCATGACAGCAATCTTGATGGAATGAACAAGAATTTTGTTGGATAGTTAGCATGTAAAGAGGCCTTTTGAATCATTTCTTGTGGCATTTTAGTTAGTGTTTCCATCGCTTTCTTTCCTTTGTAAATACTGTGTCTTTTTCTTTAGTTCTATTTTGACTGGTAAATTCAATAATATGGAGGTTTAGACTGCACCCCCACCGTACCAAGAAGTATGGAATCAATGGGAGTGTGGATAAACCCCATCCTTGTACATAGTTTAGTAGTAGGGGTTTGTAGGAGCTCAAACAGTAAGCCAAAAGTCTATTCCTAGGCGAGCAGACTATGCCCGGTTAGGAAAGACTGTGCAAAAGTTGCTTCCAACTTTGCAGGGGTGACTAACACTGGAAACCCAGGGAATGAAAAGATTGTAGGGGACCTTAAAAAGGTCTGAAAAGAGGTAGGAATAAATACCAATTCATCTGGTGGCTGAAGGAAGAAGATAGTCCTCTATGTTTCCAAGAAAGGCTTAAAAAGCCCTAAATTTCTCAAAATCTATGTTAGCCCTGTGTATGGCCTAAGAAGGTCCAAAACCATAAATTTTTTGAAGTGCTCCAAATTTGACCTAGGGTGGCAGAAGCAAGTTTGGCCTAATAAGGTGAAGGAGAGGAGTGATAAGCATTTTTCTTGTGTGAGGAGGCCTAATAGGGGCTCAATCCTAGTAGCCCTCCTAAAACCCTAACCTAGGGTATGGTGGCAGCAATAGAAGAAAGGAGATTTGAGCTTGGAAGAGGACCATTCCTAGACCATTTTGAAGTCAAGAAAGCCTATGCACACCCCTGCAAGCAAGTTAGGAGGATTTAGAGGTTGTCTAGTCTTTAAAGGGATTAAGGGCTAGATGGAGAAAGTGAGGAAAAGCATCAAGAACGGCTTGGTACCAACAAACTGTAATTGATAGCAGGGTTGGCAAGTGACTAGGGGTGCCTAAATACCTTTAGGACCTATAGGTTGAGTGGTGGAGTGAAACACCAAGGGGTTATCTATTGGAGACCCAAATCATTGTGATTGTGATTATCTCAATCCAACCCTGTCCCTATCAAATTGGTATCAGAGCGTAGCTAAAGATTTGGGAAAGAAGCTTATATGTTAGAAGTTGAATCAAGTGAAATGCCCAACATGGTGACAAATGCACAGTTAGCCAAGATGGTTGAAGAACAAGAAGAGGACAACAAGTCTTTAAAGGAAAGAATAGAGCAACTTGAGGAAGCACTGAACAAGGTGAGGTTGGAAGGTAAAGTGCCAAAGGAAGAAGAGGTTGCAGAGGAGGACAAAGCCCCTGAACCTGACCCTGTTCTGGAGGAGGAGCCTTTCTTGAAGGCATTAAAAGCCCCGAGTGGCAAAGGACTTGAGGGGATACCACTATTCCATGGAAAGATGGATCCTGATTTGGTCATGGACTGGATAGATGGAATGGAGAATCACTTTGAGTGTGATGGAGTCACAGAAGCACAGAAGGTGAAGGTTGTAAAATCAAGGTTGAGAGGATCAACTTTGACATGGTGGAAATTTGTTTAGACTGAAAGGAAGAAAGAAGTCAAGCAGCCCATATCAACCTGGAAAGGAATGGTTGCTAAGGTGAAGGAAGCATATATGTCAGATGATTATGAGATCCAATTACACAAGAAGAGACAGAGTCTAAGGCAGAAAGATCAAGATGTCAACACCTATACTGAAGAGTTTCAGAAGCTTTGTTTGAGATCAAATGTGTCAGAGGATGAGAACCTAAAAGTGGCTAGGTACTTTAATGGTTTGAAGTGGAATATCCAAGAGGAAATGGCCTTACTGAGTCCTAAAATAGTCCACCAATTTTATCAGCTAGCTATAAAGATTGAAGAGAGGAACAAAAGAAAGCATGATCAGTCCTCTAAGGGTAGAGGCAAAGGCAGAGATCAAAGAGGATAGCGTGGAGGTTACCAAGGAAGAGGCAATGATCAAAGAAACCAAGGAGAATCTAAGCTTACTGAGCATGGTGGTGAAAAATCATCGAGAGGAGGATTTAATAGAGGAAGAGGACCTCAAGGAGGCTCAAATAGAGGAAGAGGAGCAGGTAGAAGTAACTCTTACTTTGCCACCATGAAATGTTATCACTACAATCAGCTAGGTCATCTAGCTTATAGGTGCCCAGAGAAAGCTTCTTCTTCAAGCAATGAAAAGAGAGTGGCCTATGCACAAGAGGACACCATGAGTGTCAAATCACCTGAGATCAGTCATATAGAATCAAAAGTAGGTGAGAATTTGATGTTTAACAGGGTTTTGATCAAACAACCGGTCAAGGAAGAACCCAAGCAAAGGAGAGCTTTGTTTAGAGCAAGGTGCAAGATATTGGGAAAGGTATGCAAGGTCATTGTAGATTCTGGTTCTACAGATAATATCATCTATGAGGAGGTAGTAACTAAGTTAAAATAGTAAAAGGTACCTCATACCAATCCCTACAAGGTCACATGGCTGAATAAAGGGCAGAGTGTTCTAGTGAATGAGCAGGTTACAGTGGAATTCTCAATTGGAGGCTACAAAGACAAGCTGATTTGTTATGTACTACCCATGGATGCATGCCATCTTCTGCTTGGCAGGCCATGGCAATGTGACAGAGGTGCTATATATCATGGAAAGGAGAACACCATTGAATTCAAGAAGGATGGAAGAACTTTCAAGTTGCAGTCATTATTAGAAGAAGATGAGGGGCAGTCAAAGGTTCCCAACATCATGTTGAGCAGTGGTAAAGAGTTTCTTAGCAATCTACATCAAGGAGGTGAAGGTTATGTGGTTGTTATGCAGTCCAAAGAGGAAGAAAAGGCTGAAAGGACAGTCTTACCAGAAGCAGTCCAAAGGTTGCTTGACAAATACAAGGGCATAGTGAGTGATGGAACACCTGCAACCCTACCACCAAAGAGAGCAATAAGTCATCAAATTGAATTCATAGCTGGAGCCTCATTGCCTAACAAAGTAGCATACAAACTCACTCCTGAGCAGAACCAAGAGGTGGCAAGGAAAGTGGAAGAATTGTTGAATCAAGGTCTAATTCAAAAGAGCATCAGCCCTTGTGCAGTCCCAGTTGTTTTAGCAACAAAGAAAGGAGGTAAGTGGAGACTTTGTACTGATTCTAGAGCAATTAATAGGATCACCATTAGGTATAGATTCCCAATACCTAGAATTGAAGATTTAATGGATTTCCTTAGAGGAGCATAGTATTACACCAAGTTGGATCTTAAGAGTAGGTATCATCAAATTAGAATCAAGGAGGGTGATGAGTGGAAGACAAATTTTAAGATGAATGATGGCTTGTATGAGTGGAAAGTGATGCCATTTGGTCTCTCAAATGCCCCTAGCACATTCATGAGACTAATGAATGAGGTGCTTAAGGACTTCATAGGGATTTTTGTGGTAGTCTACTTGGATGACATACTGATTTTCAGTAAGATAGCAGAAGAACATTTGAAACATGTGGAGATGATTCTCAAAAGGCTGTAAGAAGAACAATTGGAAATCAACCTTGAGAAGTGTGAGTTCTTCAAACAAGAACTTGTGTATCTAGGCTTTGTAGTATCCAAGGGAACCTTGAAGATGGATCCAAGCAAGGTGGAAGCCATCCTAAACTGGCCTACACCAACCATAGCAACAGAGGTAAGGAGTTTTCATGGTTTAGCTTAGTTTTATAGGAAATTCATCAGGAATTTCAGTGGTATATGTGCACCAGTGCTAGATACTATTAAAGGTGGTTTAAAAACAAAGTTTAAGTGGACTCAAGAAGCTAATAGAGGGTTTGAAAAATTGAAACAAGAAGTGGCAACTCAACCAATTTTGCTATTGCCTAGTTTTGATAAGTTGTTTATAGTTGAGTGTGATGCAAGTGGAGTAGCAGTAGGAGGAGTACTTAGTCAAGAAGTTAGGCCTGTAGCCTTCTTTAGTGAAAAACTCAATGAAGCCAAACAAAAATACTCCACCTATGATCTGGAACTTTATGCTTTAGTGCAGTCCCTTAGGAAGTGGAGGCATTATTTATTTCCCAAAGAGTTTGTGGTCTTCACAGATAACCAGGCACTCAGTTACATCAACACCCAAGAGAAGCTGAGTAATAGACACTTGAAATGAATGGAATACATCCAATATTTCACTTTTACCATCAAGCATAAGAAGGGACAAATGAATAAGGTGGCAGATGCATTAAGCAGGAGAATGTTGACAGTCCAAGAGATGCAACTGAAAAACATTGGATTAGAGAGTTTTAAAGATCTCTATGGTGAGGATGAAGACTTCTCAGAAGCCTACAAGTTATGTTCAGATTTTGAAAATCACTTTCATAGTCAGTATGTTGAGTATACATTGCAAAATGGACTGTTATTTAAGGGCAATCTTTTATGTGTCCCAAGAGGATCAATGAGGGAAAATCTGATCCAAGAGAAACATAATGGCAGTCTTAGTGGAAATTTTGGAATAAATAAAACTTTAGAGCTGGTACAATGGTTTTATTACTAGCCTAAGTTAGCAAGAGATGTCATAAAATATGTAGAACAGTGTGTTGTTTGCATGAAAGCCAAAGGGGGAGCCAGCAATGCAGTTTTGTATCAACCTTTACCCATTCCCAATAGACCATGGGAGTGTGTTATTATGGATTTTTTGGTAGGACTCCCCAAGACTAAAGCAGGGTTTGACAGTATTTATGTAGTTGTGGACAGCTTCAGTAAGATGAGTCACTTCATTCCTTGCAAAACCACCCATGATGCAAGTTACATAGCTCATCTCTTTTATAGGGAAGTTGTGAGAATCCATGGATTGCCATTGAGCATTGTATCAGACAGGGATGTGAAGTTCATGAGCCATTTTTGGAAAACATTATGGAGCAGATTGGGAACAAATCTATCATTTGGATCAGCTTACCATCCTCAGACCGATGGTCAAACAGAGGTGGTTAACAGAGTGCTAGGTAATCTTTTGAGGTTCTTGAAAAAGGAATATGGACACACATGGGATGTGGTGATTTCTCAAGCTGAATATGCCTACAATGACAGTGTTAATAGAACTACAGGGAGAAGTCCATTTGAAGTTGTGTATGGGATGCACCCAAGAGGAATTTTTGAACTCAGAGACCTTGGATCTTAGGAGAATAGGAGTTGACATGCAGAAGACTTCACTTAGACCATGAAGGAGATCCATGAGCAGGTTAAGAAGACAATCACAACAGCAACACAAAAATTGAAAAATAAAGTTGATGTGTAGAGGAGAGATGTGCAATTTGTAGTAGGTGATTATGTTATGGTTCATCTTAACAAATCAAGGTTGCAGAAGGGAATTTCAACCAAAATTCAAATGAAAAGAGTAGGACCATGCAAGTTGTTAGCCAAGTATGGGAAGAATGCATACAAGGTAGAACTCCCATCAGATTTGGGCATATCTCTAGTCTTTAATGTTGCTGATTTGATCAGGTACAAGGGAACAGTCAGTGATGAAGTTCTAAACAGTCAAGAAATCTTTAAGGATATCAGTAATATACCCCTTCCAAATCAAGATAAGCTTCAGGCAGAGAAGGTCTTGGAGTCCAGGGTGAAGAAAGCTACAAGACACAAGGCATACATGGAGCACCTTGTCAAGTGGAGGAACAAACATGAATCAAAGGCTACCTGGGTTGAGGAAGCTCATTTTAAGAAGCTAGGCATTGATCTATCACTGATATCACCTCAAGTTCCTTGATCTTTGTGCTGAGAGGGGGAGAATGGTGTAGGAGCACCTACCAAAGTGCAAGCATATGTTGAAGTCTGGTTTTAAAAATCTTTTTATTTTGTTGTGTAAGGTCTTTAACACCATATAGATTGTGTTTGAGGACCTTTTGGTTCTTAGGGTAAAATTTGAATAAGGTTGGAATCCTTTTTGTGGTTGTTTCCTAAGTTTTTGTCAAAAATTGAAAAACACACTGTGTTTTACAAAAGCAACCTTTTGGCCGTTCTTAGGCTAAAAGTGAAAACATAACTATTTTCAAAGTGTTGTAAAAGGTGGCTCTTGACCTTTGAAGAGGTTAGAAGATTTGAATGTTGGAAATTTTTCAGAAAATATTAAAAGAAACAGTGATTTTTGGCATTGAAAAATCTGTTTTCTATTCTTGACTGCGTGACAGCAATCTTGATGGAATGAACAAGACTTTTGTTGAATATTTAGCATGTAAATAGCCCTTTTGAATCATTTCTTATGGAATTTTAGTTAGTGTTTCCATCGCTTTCTTCCCTTTGTAAATACTGCGTCTTTTTCTTTAGTTCTGTTTTGACTGGTAAATTCAATAATATGGAGGTTTAGACTGCACCCCCACCATACCAAGAAGTATAGAATCAATGGGAGTGTGGATAAACCCCATCCTTGTACATAGGTTAGCAGTAGGGGTTTGTAGGAGCTCAAACAACAAGCCAAAAGTCTATTCCTAGGCGAGCAGACTATGCCTGGTTAGGAAAGACTGTGCAAAAGTTGCTTTCAACCTTGTAGGGGTGACTAAACACTGGAAACCTAGGGTGTGTAAAGATTGCAGGGGACCTTACAAAGGTCTAACAAGAGGCAGGAATAAATACCAATTCATTTGGTGGCTGAAGGAAGAAGATAGTCCTCTATGTGTCCAAGAAAGGCTTAAAAAGCCCTAAATTTCTCAAAATCTGTGTTAGCCCTGTGTACGGCCTGAGAAGGTCCAAAACCATAAAAATCTTGAAGTGCTCCAAATTTGAGCTAGGGTGACAGAAGCAATTTTGGCCTAATAAGGTGAAGGAGAGGAGTGATAAGCATTTTTCTTGTGTGAGGAGGCCTAATAGGGGCTCAATCTTAGTAGCCCTCCTAAAACCCTAACCTAGGGTATGGTGGTAGTGATAGAAGAAAGGATATTTGAGCTTGGAAAAGGACCATTCCTAGACCATTTTGAAGTCAAGAAATCCTATGCACACCCCTGCAAGCAAGTTAGGAGGATTTAGAGGTTGTCTAGTCTTTAAAGGGATTAAGGGCTAGATGGAGAAAGTGAGGAAAAGCATCAAGAATGGCTTGGTATCAGCAAACTATAATTTATAGCAGGGTTGGAAAGTGACTAGGGGTGCCTAAATACCTTTAGGACCTATAGGTTGAGTGGTGGAGTGAAACACCAAGGGGTTATCTATTGGAGACCCAGAGCATTGTGATTGTGATTATCTCAATCCAACCCTATCCCTATCAAAAAATAAGCCTCATAAACGTATCAAGGGGAATAAACTGGTAAAGAAACCGACACATAAACCTAAGAAAACACAAAATCTAGAAGAAGGTGCAAACACTATAGATGCCATAATAAAAATCCATAATTTTGGAATAGATACTACCAAAGACCTAGAACATTGGTGCAAGGGAACCAACACAT
Organism: Sequoia sempervirens; assembly: GCA_007258455.2. Taxonomy (NCBI): domain Eukaryota; kingdom Viridiplantae; phylum Streptophyta; class Pinopsida; order Cupressales; family Cupressaceae; genus Sequoia; species Sequoia sempervirens. The sequence continues at coordinate 3,873 of VDFB02325145.1, read as the reverse complement.
TTTGGTGTCTATAATAGGAGTCCAAAAGGTTCAAAAGGTCATTTCAAGGTGTTCTCATCCTTTTCCATGAAGACATTGCAAAATATGTAAAAAAACTTGAAAATTTGCCAAAATTGTCATTGTTGTCAAAATAAGTGAATGAAGGGATTTTGTTGTTTTTGAGTCTAGAAGTCTTAGTAAGGGTTAAATAAGGTATAAATGATCATATTTTATGTGTCTAGAAGTTTTAGAGGTATTTTAACATCAATAATTGCAAAATGGAAAAATGTTGCAAATGTTGTCAATAACAATTTTGCTGATTTTTGTTGATTTACACAATTAGAGTCATTAAGTGGTAATTAGTTGTGAAGATGGTTGGTTGGGGGTGTTTACTTGTTTAAAATTATTTATGAGGCCTTCTAAGGATTTAATCAAGTTTTTTTGAAGGTTTAATAAACTCACACAATAATAATACCACATTTTTGGTGCATTTTCTGTGTTTTTTTCACTATTTTCCATAATTCTTTACTGTTGTACGGACCAGTACAATCTCATAATGCTCTGAAAAATTAATTGAATGTGTGTATATGTTTTTAATTTCATATTATTTTTATTTGGAGTTCTGATTCATTGTTTTGTGAGAGAAATTCAAAATTTACTGCAAGTACCCTGTTTTTCTTGCATTAAGGGCTTTGAAGGCAAAAAAAATGAGATTTTGATCAATCCACCAATTGTTTTCTCTTGTAACTCAGTGGATTGGTTCAAAATATCTTAGGTTAGATGTTCCAATGAATTTTTCATCAAAATAAAACATTTTTGTGGTGAATGTGTGATGCCCTAGGGCTGAAAATGCATTTTTTCCCTTGAAAAGTGATGGCTTTGAAGTGCTTTTCAATGAATTATTGATGGAGTTGAGTTTGTAAGCATTGAAAATGTCAAGGCAGACCCTATGAAAGGTTTTTGGACTATTTGTTTGTTTATTCAATCCTGGGAATGGAGATTTTGACAAAACCCTTGTTTTTGCATTAGAAAAGGAGGTTTTGTTGAGTTGGGAGTGTTTCTGACCATACAGGTGCAAAATAGTGGTGGATTCTGTAGTTTTGGGCCATTTAATTTTCTTCCCCAAGGTTTCAAGGTGATTGGATAAGTTTTAAGGGCACTTCCTCTGTTAAATTGACCTCTTTTCCTTATTTTTCCCATGGTGAGTGTATTGGAAAACTAAACTGGGCCAAAGGAGTTATATCTGATCTTGAAGTATGTTGTGTAATTCCCTAATGGATGTCTAAATCCATTATTTTTTTGACAATTCTTTTAGGAAAGTTGGGTGAAAAGTCCCTTGAAGCTGCTTGGCACTGTTGGTAGAAAGAATGTATCTGACAAGTGGATTTGTGAAGTTCTTTTGAATTTTCTTTGGATTTTGGGTTGATCATCTTGTATTTGTCATTTGAAGTTGATCTCCACCCTGGGTCTACATCAAACATGTATTCCTTCTAGATTCTATATGGGATAAATTGAAGATAAAGACAAGTTATTAGACTTTGTGGGATCAGTGAGAAAAGAAGAATTGGAATGGTACATGAAGAATTACCCACAACATAAAGCCACATGGGAAGAAGTTAGAAAATGATTCTTATCCAAATTTGGGGCATTGAAAGTTCCAAATGAAAATGTCACCTAGGTGAGGAACTTGACACAAGGAGACAAGGAATTAGTTAAAAACTATGAAAAAAAGTTTAAAGAAGTGTGCAAAAAACTGGAGGAACCTTTAAGAGAAAAATAGAAGAAAGAGTGGTCCATCTTTGGATTGTGTAAGGATATTAGAGCTAGATTAGATGGAAGAGTCTTTGAAAAATATACTAATCTAATCACTATGGCATACTAGATTAAAGCTCAACCATGGAAAGAATTAGAAAAAGATAAAAGCAATGAAATCCCTAAATTTCATAATTGAAAGTTTAAAAGTTGGTAATACAATAGGAGATCAAGGCTAGAAAACCTAGTTGACCTAATATAATTTGGTTCACATATTGAAAACTAGATAAGGGAACATTTGGAATGAATCCCCCAAGGATAGAGTGGAAAAGACATTGGTTACGATGAAAATAGTAAAACACAATTGTATTTACTATGCTTTTTGTCAAGAATGGGATATACATTTGACAAAAGATTGTCCAAATAATATACCTCCAAATTGAAATAGAGGAAACCAAGGGAATTATGGAACTCAATTTTGTCACAATCATAATTAGTACAAATGAAAGAAGTGATACCGGATATCAGATACCACCCTGGCAGGATAAATGGAATGCATGTGTCATACAAAAAACATTAACCAAGTTATCAAGAGGAAAATAGATAATTTAACTATAGAAGAGATAAAGGAAGAGGTCAGAACAACACTAGAATAAATGACACAAACTACTTTAATAATGGAAAAATGGGCCATTATGCCTTCAAATGTTGGTCAGAGAAGAAACAAAAATGCACCTTCTATGGGAAAGACAATCACACAATGTTTAAATGAGAAGTTACTAGGACATTATATCAAATTGAAGGATAGTCAACCTTCTCAAAGTGATGAGTTAAAAAGAGGTGCAAGAATAATCCAAAAAGTAACACAATAGGGAGTTAGAGGCTATCATCAAATGGACATGTGGAATTTAGATACTTCTATAGAAGAACAATCTAGAGAAGAACTAGTTATGAACAATAAAAAGAAGAAGAAAACAAAAGGGAATAAAAGAATATTGTCACCAAAAAAGGTACTAAAACAAATAAACATAAAATAATCCAATGGTAGAAGAAGCATATGAAGAATATTATAGTCTGGAAGAAGAAGAATAAGAAGAGGAACTAGAACACTTCCAACCAAATAAAAAATAGCATAAAAATGTGGTAAATATTGAGCCAAAAAATATATAATGTAACAACAAGAAGAGGTAGGTTGATTTATGGAGCAAGAAGTTAAAAAGCTAAAAGACCTTCCATCCTTGGCTAGACAAAATGATTTAGTGGCTAAATTGAAGCAATGGGGAAAATACTAGAATAAATAGAAGTAGGTCAATCGATTATCAGAGGACCAAAATTGGAAGAATGGTCCATTGTTGATAAATGTACATTTGAATGATCAAAAAATAAAATATGTTATGGTAGATTTGGGTTTTGATTTGAATATCATTCCACCCACTACATGGGATAAATTAAGGAGACCTAAGCTTGTAAAAACACCAATGAATATAAGTCTTGTTGATGGTTTCAGAATGCGAATTTTGAGAACATGGAAGAATGTTGAAGTGAATGTTAAAAGGATAAAATAATTGATTGAATTTGAAGCGGTTGAAATAAAGGATCCATTTAATAATTTTTGGGCACTACTTGGATTAAGATGATTTTTCAATGCCAATGGTATAGTAGACTCCTAGAAAGAGGATATTTCATTTGCAAATGCTACCAAAGTTGTGTGTATTCCATTAGGAGAACTAGATGAAAAATATTATATAGAATAAGTGACACATGACAATAAACGGGAAAAAATCAAAAACCTCTACACAATCTCCAAATTTCTAGATGGGGAAGAGGAAGAAGAAAATCCAAATAATGAAGGAAAATTGGAATTGAATAATGACAATTGCAGCACATATAGTGATGAAATATTGGAAGCATGGATACAAAATGAACCAGAGTTAACATCCTAGAGATTTTATATATTCCACTGAGTATTCATGGTTTAGAATCATCCCATAAAACCACCAAAGGACACTGAAACAACACCATAAACAATCAACATCAAATGAGTTATTTCTCTTATTAAACTACCGATATTTTGTGTAGCTAGAGATGTCATTAAATATATTTTAAAAATGGAGAAAAAATTTAAAGAAGAGAAAGTAAGGA
>VDFB02325144.1:0-11629 GCA_007258455.2 Sequoia sempervirens | reverse complement strand
AGTCCTTTCCTTTAGGAATCCCTTTAAATGATCCCTTGGCAATGAGCCTTTCATCTCTCCTGGGAAGTGAGCCCTTTTGGTAGTGAGCCTATTGTATTTGGTGTTTCTAATCATATAAATGTGAGATAATCCTCACCATGTTTTTTCCCTGATTAGGGTTTTCTACATAAATCTTGTGTTCTCTTATGTATGACTGTTATTATGTTGATGTTTCATATGTTTACTTTCTGCTAATGCTTAATAAGGATTTAAAAGTTAATAAGGGTTTAAGGATTAATGAGGGTTTGATTATTTTAATGTACAACTAATTCACCCCCCTCTTAGTTATCTTGTGCATCTAATATTTTTAATTAAATGAATACTTTTACTTGAAGGCTATGGAAAGTAGGTCATTGTTGTGTTTCAATAGTCAATGAACGTACTAATGATTATTTTAAATTGTCCCCTTCATGAATTTTGGCTTTACCATGAACTATGACTATTTATAAGCTAATCATCCATGATTACTAATGCTATAACTACATAGAAGTGTTGTTGATTGTTGGACACAAGAACCATATTACTTATACATTTTACAGTTGGTGTGCATCAAGACGATGCAAAATAAGGGGGGAAGGATGTCACGACCCTCTTTAAAGCTAAACTCATATTATTCTATTATTTGGACTTAAAATAGTAATTGAAAATTAATGAATTCACTTCCATTAGTATAGTAATAACATTGTTAATAATTAAAATAATAAATAAATATAATTTATTAAAAAATTTAGGATGCAAATATTATTTTTAATTTTATTATGGAAGTGCAGAATACTATGACACATGAATAATTATTTTATGAAGTCACATGTCAATAATAATTTTATTCAAGAGAGATTCCATGACGACAATGGGAATTACAAATTATATTTTATGTCAAGAATATTAATGTGATAATGCATATCTACCCATTAAAGTCAAGATAATCATGGACAATAAATACAGAGACCATTTCTTCATTTGTGAAAAGGTACTATATTAATACTTGGCTATCATTTCATTCCATGAAATGATATTTCTTTGATGTAAATTGTCAAACAATTTACATGTCATGTTTGTGTTTTAACATTTTGCATACATGTCGACTAGGGTACCTGCAATTGCAATATTTTCCAAAAAAACATTTGCATTAAATTTTAATTGATATTTGTGCTACATTCTTCTAGAATCTGAGAGAATTCTAAAATATTCTAATGAATTTTAATTAGATCCATCATGCACATTCTCTACAGTCATGACATTCCAAAATTTATCACATCCTTTTAAGCCATTCGGTCGAGTATATCCTCTCCATGCACATGCTTCCATACTTTGCATGCATTTTTACCAAATAATTTTCAATCATTAAATCAATGTTATGTGATATCCCATAGCTCCCATTTTGGACAAAATGGAAGATGCAAACATAGGTTGTGAAAATTGTCTTTATACCTTCCATTGTGTTTATTTTAAAGCTTACAAAACTTTTTCAACACACCCACTCTGCACATATCCTCGACATGGCCATTAATGGCATTTTCTATAATAATTGCATTATGTGATATTACATATCTTAAAAGAATTCTATCCATCAACATACACCATTGTCTACGCACCATATTTTTCTATTTTTCCACTCCCATCAATAAATTGTTTCAATCTATTTGAGTTCCACCATGCTAGGGAAAGATCTTCAATCAATTTGTAAACAATGAGTCATAATCTAATTAGCATATGCAGAAGTCTATGTTTAAATTAAGATTCCATGATGGGTAAAATGGACGAGAAGGAGAAAATATGGAGCATGAGAAACCTCTATAAGTAGACATTGAGCATCTTGTACTTGAAGGAAATTGCACATAAAACCTTTTTCTCAACTTGACTTCAAGGAATTTGGGTGCACACTATAGGATACAAACCTTACACGCTAAGTGTTGGTCAAAATGTGTCATGTCTCCAATTTGGAGCAATAAGGAGATTATCTTAAATTAATTACTTATAAGGTTATTAAAAAAATATATATTAAAAAGTAACCTTATATTTAATTAATTTAATATTAAAGTGACTAAAAATAAAATAATATCAAAAAGTCACTTAAAAGAATAAAATAATAATGTATTCTAGAAGCTTCTTGAAATCTCTTCTAAATTCTTTATAAGGAGCTTTTGGGGGCATTTGAGATAATCCTGGAGTCAAATACATATCTGAATATTGGAGAGCTTGAATGCTTGACACAACTGGAGAAGTAAAATTCTATTTTATTGTTGGTTTCAGTTGTGTAACACCAACCCTAGCTAGTCAAAAGGGTGGAAGATGTTCAATCTTTCACATTGAGCACAAAATTTTGTGGCTTACAGCGAAATTTTGGAGAAAAGGAAAGAATCGTTCCTCATCCATTCTTGCAGATTTCTATGAAGTAATTTTTAATTGAAGAGAATGACTTTTTCCATGAGGAATTTTAATTTTGAAGAAATAAATTTCTGATCTATGGTGGCTGCTTTAACAATCCAAAAATCCTTCATTATTCACACTAAGGAGGATGAATTAGATGGTCAAAGTGAAGGCACAAATTTCTGATTACAAATCTTGGCATTTTCATCAAGTTGGATGCCATTTGCAGGGGGCACGATTTTTCTTAAAGGAGCTAAATAAAATCTAAGAAAATTCTCTAAGGCTCGATTGGCAACAAGGAACATGGGCACTTCATCTTAGAAGGTTTTGGAATCACTTTCAAGGAAATTTGAATTATTTAGAGGGTTGCTTCAGATTCTAGGTTCCACATTTCTGATTATATATTGCATACATAGTTGTCTAGTCACATAGAAATTCATGGCAAATGTAACCAAGTTATTACCCATGTAATTTCAGTCATTTAGAAAGCAAGATAATTGTTGATGCAATGTAATTTCATTCACTTTAGTTGGACATTAGATTTCATTCATTGGCATATTGAAGTTTTGGATTGGGAACCATTGTATAAGGTTTGATTACATATCTTGAATAGCTTGTAATCATTTGAATACTTTGCAATAGTGAATGGGAGTGATAAGGAGTTTACTTGCCAATTTTTTGTCAAAATGCCTCTCATATATGGATGCATTGTTTTCATCTAGTTTGCATGCCAAGTGTTTGTGAAAATGTCTCTTGGCTATAGGTATGTATTTTATATCAGAAATTCATCTATTTGCATTTGAGAAAATACAAAAAGAGTTGCACTTAATCTTAGTTATTTATTTAGATGCACTTTCATTCATTTCCAAGCATCAAAACTCTTTCGCAATCAAAACAAATCCAAACAAAGCAAACTAAAACCTATTATCAGTTGCAAGTTGGAGGTTGCAAGCAAACTGTTTGACAAAATTCCTAAGGTAGAAATTGAAGAGTTTTGGGTCAGATTTAGCAAGGCTCTTTATAAAATGGTTGAATGAGATGCCATAATTATAGGGTTTGTTCAAGATGGGATTGTTGGAAATATTCAAGACCTTCATCTCAATGCAAAGGCAAGAGAAAGTCCTTAAACAGAATGAATTCATGTTTCCTTGCACACTCACGACATGTGACAACTTAGATAGAGATGGTCTATGGCTCAAGAAGTGGGATTATTAGCATTGGGTGGTTCTCGTTGCAGGCTATGCAAGATAATCAAACTATAGAGACTAGGTGATATTATTGTGTATATCTACCCATACCCACTTGTGTGTATATATAATATAACATCACAGATTTTAGAACTATTGATATGCCTATTGGAAATCAAAGAGTGTATAATATAACATATATTTCTTCAATTGATTATGCTTGTGGGTAGAAAAAGGAGTTTGTCAAGTTGACATAGTTATATTTTTTTAACACCTAGTATCTCCACTAATTATGCTTGTTGAATGCAAGGAACACTGAGAGGGGGGGTGAATCAGTGTTCAATGATTTTGATTTAAAAAATAGAACTAACAACCATCAACAACAATAATAGAACTTTATATTAGAAGCACATAATAGATGAAAACATGTAGTCACATCAATAATCACCATAACACTAGATATTTTTATGTGGAAACCCTGTTAAGGGAAAAACCATAGTGGATATTAATCCAAAAAGTTTACTTTGTTAAAAGTAAAATAAAAGAGGGGAATGCACTTGCATTCAAGTGCACTGCCTAGAGCTCACTGCTCAAAGAAAGAGGCTGACTTCCATACAACTATAATATAGATTACAACAAAATTTGAACTGAGAATATAGCATCTACAAATGCCTGGATTTAGTTCCACTGAAGTGCACAAACTAACTTTGGACCTTCTGCTCAAATCTGTTATGCTATGCTCTGTTCTCCTGCTGAAAACCCTTTAGTAGTACAACCAATATTTGATCAATCAACTATTCTTTTTTGCACACATCTTTGTATCTCTTCACACCACACACAAAAAGTGAATTACTAATCTTCCTTATATATCTGCTAACCCAAAAATTCAATACATGTCAGCCTTTCAACAAAATATAATATTCTTTGTTTATATCAGCCATGTCGGCCTTAAATATTTAATTAGAAATGAAGCGTACCATCATAAGTCAGCTAGAATTATAGAGAGGACCCATACCAAGGTTCTAAACATAGGAGATAGCAAAATAATTATTCCACATACATCTGCAATCCACCACATCAAGCCTGTCGACTACAAGGAAAAATAGATGATAAAACATGCCACCGAACCTCATAACTTGAACTATGATCAATGCAAAACTAAAAAAATTCTTTAGTAGAATAGTGTATGAGCTAAGAAAATTTCCTTGGGGATCAACATTCCAAAATAGTGATCCAGAGAAGTAATCAAATCAACATACCAACTAGATGTCAAGTTCTTTACTTTCTCTGTCGGTAGAATATAGAGACTTAGATTCTCTACTGATATAAGCGCACCTGATACTGTGGATCAAACTGTAGACTCAAGTTTCCATCAATGACAACACAAGTAGCCAAAGTCGACCTCATCAAAGCCATATGCCAACAATCTCCCCCTTTGGCATTGATGGCAACACTTAGTGAAAATTTGACTAAGTGTCAAAACCAAAACATATCAAAGCCAAAACTACTACTCCCCCTTTGGATGTTAGGAAATTTTTCACTCCATTCTCTCCCCCTTTGACATCAATGACAAAGCTCTACTACATTCACTCTACACTTCTTTTCCTTATCCTTTCCTTTAAAATATTTTACTGCACTATCTCTTACTCCATTTTCTCCCCAAATACTGATGCAAAAATTGATCAAAATTTGACAACTGCTATGAAAATTCAGAAAATTATTTTATACTTAGTTTTCAATTCCGGAAGGAATTTCTTCCAGGAATCCACTGCAATCCCAATGGCTATGATCATACTATTGTTCTCTGATGTTATGTTGATTATTTACACAAGAGACTCAGGAATAGTGATTGATGCTTCCAGTTCCTCTCCTAATTTAAGAGTCTCAATCATTTGTTCTAATCTCACTTCAGTTATATCTTTGACTTTCCAGAAAGAATCAATGAGAGCATTCTTAGCAGTATGAACTTTTTCATGCTCAATCTGTAAATCATAAACTTTCTTCTTAACATCTCCATTCTTATCCAAGAGCATACTATGATTTTTTCCAGTCTTAACAAGCTCACATTCAATCTCTTCAAGCTTATCCTTGTACTTTCCTACCACATGAGGCCACCTAAGACAATAGTTAAATACTTTATTTGCAGAATCAAAACACTGTCTCAACTCACTCATTTTATTCTTCAATCTAGAAAGAGACAATCTAAATTGCATTTTTAAATGAGAAATCATTTCTTCTTCCTTCCTTTCCAGGGGCGTAGACTCCATAGCTATCTTGACACATTCAATGAGTTCTTCCAGGAGAAAATTTTGTAGACTTTCCAACTCAATATTGTTATCCATTAAGTACCTTTCCAGAGTGTTTTCAATAAAATCATGTTCATAAGATGGACCATTCAGCCATATACCGGATATCTTTTGCATACCATCCACATCCTAAATGATTTGCATTAACTTTGTCTTAAACAAAGCATTTTCCTCATCACTCTCTTTAGCAATTATTGTTTTTGGTTCATCTAGTTTCAGTTGATCCTTTGGAATACATTCTTTTCATCTTTTACATCCACTGACTTTTTACCTTTTCCTTCAGACTTTTGCAAACTTGGGTGTTGGAGGAGTGACACCAGCTGTATCTCTTTCTCTCTTCTATTTTTTCTCTCCTTTTCTGGAAGATGATCCAAATTTAGTTATTTTTGTTGGAAGAGGGACAACACCTTCCCCAAACCTGTCTAATACCTTTCTAAAGAAACTGTCATACACTTGTTCACAATTTTCAAAAGAATTGTAATGATTGAAGATTTGCTTACAAATCGGTACATTCTCTCTCCACACTACATTGTTCTTCAATGGAAAATAGTTTAGAAAGTACATCATAATACATATTTCCAAAGTACCAAACCTGAATTGGTAGCCAATATCCTTCGCTAATTGAACATTCTCTGTCAATTGCTTCTTCAACAAACTAGATAGATCAAAGTCCTCGTTTTCAATTATCATTTTATGGGCGATATATGTAGCACCTGCTAAGGTTGATCCTTCTTGGTTCCTAAAATAAAATTTGTATGAAATTCCATAAACCACATACCTTGTCAAAGGATCTTTAATTGATGAAATTATCAGAGCCCTCAGATCTCCCCTTATTCTAGTTAGGGCTTCGACCTCCACATTACGAATCAAATTTTTCTTTGGTACATCACCAACATTGCATAAGCCCATTAAATTTATTATTACATCCTTGCTAGTTTGACAGGGTTTATCCAAATTGAGAATATCACCATCTAATTTGTTTAGGAAAAACCAAATCACTTCTGCATTGATGAAATGGGGATAGTCATTCCATATATCCAAATTCTTGTGCTTTGATACTTCAAGCTTTTTGAAATCAGTGAGCGACAAAAAATTTCTTTCATCCCTAATTTCTGGCTATTATACTCATCTAGGGTTAAGGTATCTTTGATTTCCTTCATGTTCCGCTCCAAACAGAGTTGTACGGATTACAAAATAGATGTGAAATCAATGATTAACAAGAATACCTAGAGATTTCCCACTAGAATGACCTTTTGTACCTTGAAAGTTTGTAGAAAAATGCTCTCAAACTATTCTCCTTCAATGCTTGGTGTCAAAATAGGGTTCAAAATTCCCTTTTATAACTTTAATTTTTTCCACAATAAATGTGTTTCCCTAGAAGTATCGGTTACACTCCAAACTCAAACAACAAGCTAAGAATTCAACTTCAGACTTATACCATTTTGACCAATTCATCATATCATTGCAAATACTTCCATCAATGGATAACATAGTGACTGATGAAATCCAAATATTTGATGCCAACAATATAGAGGGGGCAAGGAATTTTCATGAAAAACTCCCCCTAAGCCATTGGCCTAATATCAATTGCCAAAGGAGCTACAAGAGGGATCTTGTGGTACAACTTTATTTCCTTCATCCATTTCACTTTTCTTCACCCATATCTTCTTCATCTGATCTTTTATTTATTCCATAGAAATTTTTGCTTTACCTTTATTGTCTTTCTGTGAATTTCTTCCTTGATACACTGGACCTCTTTTATTCATGTTTCTATTCCGGTAGAACTCTACAATGTGACCAAGATTGTTACAATTGAAACATACCAGACCTTTCTGCTTGTACCATCCTTTCCACTAATTTCCTCCTAGCCTACATTGATTAGCAACATGTCCAAATCTTCCACAGGTATAACATTTAATGTTACTAGTACTGATAGTCATACTCCTACACTCTAATGCCTTATGACCAAACTTCTTGCATTTGAAACATTTACTAGAAAATGATAGAGTACTGGGTTTTATCTTCCTTCTACACTAAGAAGCCATATGTCCAAATTTATTACAAAAAAAGCAATATACATTAAATCTTTGAGCATTAGGTTTCCTTACCGGATGTCTTCTTCCTTTGTTCTTCTTTTCAGGACTCTTCTATTTAGATCCAGAGCATTCTCCCTTCTCATATCCAAGACCTCGCTTATCATTTATATCCTTCTTACTTTTGGTTATTTATTCAAGCTTGGTAGAACTTATCATGAACTTTTCTTTGAGTTCATTTGCAATAGCAAGCTCATTACCAAGAATGACTATCTATCTCTCAAGCTCTCATTCATTGTTTCTAGATTGTTGCAGTTCAATCTCCAACTAGATAAATCTATTGTTAATTCTACTACATTCTTCAGAATTTTCTCTCAGAGACTGGGCCAAATTTTCCTCATTCTTCTTTCTTTGCTCAATATCTTTAGTAAACTTCATTTCCAAAAATTCCATTTCAATTTTTAGACCTTGGATAGTTTCTCACATTCTCCTATTATCTCTTTTAGGGTTTGATTTAAATGAACATCATCCAAACCTTTTTTTTCCTTTTGCTTCAGCTGATCACATAGTTCCTTTCTCTTTTCCCTTGATTCATTTATTTTTCCCTTCAGTGATTGAATGAATTTCTTGGCATCTACAAGATTTTCCTTAAGTTCCATGACCTCTACCTTAGATTGATCAAGATCATCAAGTTCCACCATCAAATTTTGTTGAAGACCACCAACATCCATGGTAATTCAAGATTCACCTCAAGCTGCTAAGCTTCCAAGGATGAAACTGCTATGATACCAATTATTGGATGCAAGGAATATTGAGAGGGGGGGTGAATCAGTGTTCAATGATTTTGATTTACAAAATAGAACTAACAACTATCAACAACAATAATATAACTTTATATTAGTAGCACATAACAGATGAAAACATGCAGTCACATCAATAATCACCATAACACCAAATATTTTTATGTGGAAACCCTGTTAGGGGAAAAACCACGGAGGAGATTAATCCAAAAAGTTTACTCTATTAAAAGTAAAATAAAAGAGGGGAATGCACTTGCATTTAGGTGCATTTCCTAGAGCTCACTGCTCAAAGAAAGAGGCTCACTACCATACAACTATAATATAGATTACAACAAAATTTGAACTGAGAATATAGTATCTACAAATGCCTGGATTTAGTTCCACTAAAGTGCACAATCTGACTTTGGAACTTCTGCTCAAATTTGTTTTGCTCTGCTTTGTTCTCCTACTAAAAACCCTTCAATAGTACAACCAATATTTGATCAATCAACTATTTTTTTTCACACAAATCTTCGTCTCTCTTCACGCCACACACACAAAGTGAATTACCGATCTTCCTTATATATTTGCTAACCCAAAAATTCAATACATGTCAGCCTTTCAACAAAATATAATATTCTTTGCTTATATCAGCCATGTCGGCCTTAAATATTTAATTAGAAATGAAGCGTACCATCATAAGTCAGCTAGAATTATAAAGAGGACCCATGCCAAGGTTCTAAACATAGGAGATAGAAAAATAATTATTCCACATACATCTGCAATCCACCGCATCAAGCATGTCGACTACAATGAAAAATAGATGATAAAACATGCCACCAAACCTCATAACTTGAACTATGATCAATGCAAAACTAAAAACCTTCTTCAGTAGAATAGTGTACGAGCTAAGAAAATTTCCTTGGGGATCCACATTCCAAAATAGTTATCCAGAGAAGTAATAGGATCAACATACCAACCGGATGTCGTGTTCTTTACTTTCTTTGTTGGTAGAATATAGAGACTTAGATTCTCTACCGATATAAGTGCACCTGATACTGTGGATCAAACTGTAGACTCAAGTTGCCATCAATGACAACACAAGTAGCCAAAGTGAACCTCATCAAAGCCATATGCCAACAACACTATGGGTATTTTGTCAAGATACTTCTCTATTAGGTTATATAATCTTTTGCACTAACCATAAGTATTCATCAGCCAATTTGTTTAGTTTTAAGTATCTATTGAGAGTGTTGCATATAGATATTCTACATCACCTTACATATTTTCCACTCCTATTTCATATCAATCTATAGGTCTAGCTAAAAATAGTTGGGAAAATCTAATTATGAACTGCAATAATGTTTAGATTAAGAAGATCTAAGCACATAGATAGGTGATAACAATTATATATATATATATGATCTCGACTCCACATTTCTATCTTTCTCTAAGACTATACTTGATTGCTAATATTCTTTCCTTGTTATGAAATAAAGTGTAAAATAGACATAGTGGAGAGGCATTAAGTATCTTCTAACAATTGCATCGAGAGGGGAGTGAGACAACTGAGCATACAAGTTAAAGAGTTCTAAAAGCATGAGAAGTTATAGCTAGTTAGAGTAGGGGAAAACATTACATCCTTATCTATTACCCGCTCCACTCTTTGGGAAAGCATAATCCAAGGACTTGGAGAGGGTTGGAAAGATAACAAGTACCCATTTCATTTATATACTATCCTTTAATCATTATTTTCCTTTGGATAGACACAATTCTAAAATTAATCTTTTGTCAATGATCAATTTCCTCAATTAGACTATTTAGCAAATCACAATTTTAAATATTAAGTGGATTGAATCCTATAATCTAGTTTGGATGTTCAATTTACTCATATTTGTAATTTATGCTTTAGTGTATCAAAATTTATTACTTGTGGATGATAGTCTGGTATTGTGTCAAATGTTTAAAATTGCTTGCCTAGTTTGATGTTTCATTGTATTTGATCAATATGTCTCATATTATCTCCTATCATATTCCAAGTTAGTAATTGAGATTATTCAGTGACTATTTTTTATATTTGTATTATGATATTTATAAATTATTGGATTAAATCATGACTATAATCTAATTTAATCATTTTATTTGAATTATTATCATTAATTAAAGAACCATCTTAGATAAAATTTAGTTACTATGTATTGTTGAATATTATTATTTTTCTTTATCATTACGGTAATTATAATTTTGCATGAATTTCAATTTTTGAATTAATAGATTTGAGTCATTCTCTATTTGATATTAATTAAGTTCAAGAATATGAAGTAGAATGATATGTTGGATGGATACTTGTACCTTGATTTCTATATAGTATTTTTATGTTCAGAAATTTGATTTTTGTCTTAACCTTCCAGAGATTAAGTTCAATCATTGGTAAGGATGATAACATCAGAAAATATAATTTTTGGGATTTAAAAATAAATTTTTAGAGTTGAAAAATAATCATGAGATAGGGAATGTCAAGGTAGACAAAGGTCATATCTACAATTGATGTATATCAATTAGGAATCAAATTTCAAGTATATTCAAGATGAAAATTGGCATAAAAAAGGTACATGTCTTCTAGTTTAAAATTTTGTGTCCATGGCTGTAACAATAACCCAGACCCTTGACAAACCCATGATTTAACTTTGCATATAGCATCTATATGAATTTTTTCTTGAAAAATAACAATGAAAATTCCTCTCTCTATCAAGATAAAAAACTTTACTAACCCCTTGCTATTCATCAAAAATCAAATCTTGCAACTTATCTAAATCCATGAAAAGATGCTAGAACTTACATATCAAGGCTCGATTACGCAAGTCCTCAATTTGTGGATCTAGCATATCTTCAGAGAAGGTAATCGACATAGTCTT
>VDFB02325143.1:95449-117235 GCA_007258455.2 Sequoia sempervirens | reverse complement strand
GTTCTTTCATTATCCGCATCATATCCCGCCGAAGGGCCTATACGGTTGCCGATTCATCGTCACTTTCCTCGGCACTCTCGTCGTCATCCCTCCTCTTCCCCTTCGAGGAAGTCCTATTTTCACTTTCAATATCCATCGCCCGATTGTATGCTTCGGTGTACGAGGACGGCGGTACTACTTTCATCTTTCGCCGAAGTGAGGGAATCAGTCCTTCAATGAACCATCGTTTCTTTAAACCATCGGCCGGCTGTGCCTCCAGCTTCCCGATCAAGTCTTTCAACCTCCTGTTGTATGTCCGTACGTTTTCATGCTTCCCTTGTTTGGTGTGATAGATTTCAATGACGATCTCACTATCGTCCCGCAGAAGTTTGAACTCCGCTTCAAAGTTTTGCTTCAGGACCCTCCATGTGGCTCTCTGTGCTTGATCCAGTTCAGTACGGTCAGTAGCGCGTCACTGAGGAGAGTGTTCTTTGGAAATGCCCATAGCCAGCAGTCGGGAGGTCATCACGCGTGGCTATCAGGGTAGTCGCATGTCTTGCAATGCCGTACAGGATCCTCAGAGCCATTCCCCATGAATTTCGGCAACTTTTGCCGATCCGGTTGAGCCATCTTTACCGGTTGACCTCCTTGTTGACCTCCTTGTGTTTTTGACCCGATTAGACTAGTGGATTCCTCGCTACGTCCCTGTGCGTCACCAGCACTCTCGGCCACGTACGAGTCACTGCCACGTCCTCCGTCAGCGTCCGCAACACCGTGGGTCTCCTCAGGATCCCGCCGATGCTCTCTCTGCCCAGGGGTCTTAAGCTCTGGCCTTCCCCTCCTTAACTCGTCTTCGTCGTCCGAGAGTGACAACTCTCGAAATCGCCTGATGCTACTGTTCAATTCATCTTCATTGTCATAGAGATTATACTTTCCTGCGTAGGGGGTGCTGCTGAAGGGGTCTTCGTCCCTTCCTTCTATCAAACTGTAGTGTGCTCGTTCAACAGATGTGTCTATTTTTTGCAAATTTTCATATGTTCTTTTTATGCTCTAATTGATTTCAATTAAGTCCTCGTCTAGTTCCTTACCGACTTGCCTTAGTCGTCTTCGCCGACTTTCCTGCTCTTGTAGCCTCAGTGATCGCCGAACTTGTTCTTCTGGAGTCCCGTGCCCGTCAGGTACTCTATTCTTGTCCTTGTTCGGCCGTACGGGCATTTAGTTGTTTAAGCGATCATTGCTGGTTGCCGGAAGTGCGGCGCCGACTAGTATCCCGTTCTTCCTCTTCCCGTTTGTTTCGGTCTTCACAACGTTGCACGAGTTGTTGTCTTCGGCGCTCACGGGATTCTTCCTCTCGCAAGTCTTGCAGGATAATGAAATGGCGGGCCAGCAACCTGGGCATGCGGTTCAGGAGGTGGTTCACCTCGTCGTTCACTTCCAGCCGATCCCAGATGACTTCCTCAGGGATCTCCCGAACGAGGGATTCCCTACGTACGTGATCACGGAGCGATATTTTCCACAAATTTACCAAATCTTCCGTCAATGAGTCTTCTCGTTCCTCATTAGCATTTATAGGTTCTTCCGCTGGCTGACCCATTACGCTGCCATTGTGGATGATGCCCTAGTCCGTTCAGGCAACGGCGCCAAATGTTTGCCTACGGAATAGGATTCTAATTACTGGCAAACGTGTAATATGCAGAACATAGGATTAAATAGTACACTAAAAGATAACATAGTAGAATGCCAAAGCTTTATTCATTCTCAGGAAATATCATGTACAAAGGGTATCACAATGCTCACAGTATAACCATCGGCAACAAAATTCATTCATTACTATCATAGCATAATCTCCCGACTACATCCACCCGACTACATATAACGCTCGGCGGTGGTTAGGCAACCAACCGACACGACGTTTCATAACATTACATTAACATTGATCTAAACATATTTTGCCGAAAGTACATGACATCACATGACATTATTATTCTTTACTAACTATTGTTTTATTTGACAACTGCCGAGTATGACCGAGGCCAACTACGGCCGAGGCCAACTACGGCCGACAACAAGCAACCGACAACAAGTAAAATATCTGACTAACAGTTTTCTTCGGGAACTCCCACTTGTTGTAACCCACATGCCAATTCACTTCTTTAGGTCACTTGAGGGCATGAATAAATTATAGTTAATAAGAATAGAGTTGTTTCTACTTCTTATTGACCTAAAAATTCTCAGGACCTAATCTGGCATAAAGTAGGCCCTTTCTTTACTTGCTTT
This sequence comes from Sequoia sempervirens, assembly GCA_007258455.2. Classification (NCBI taxonomy): domain Eukaryota; kingdom Viridiplantae; phylum Streptophyta; class Pinopsida; order Cupressales; family Cupressaceae; genus Sequoia; species Sequoia sempervirens. Next base: position 114,979 of record VDFB02325143.1, on the reverse strand, counting down.
TATGGGAAGAGACTTTCCTTGTAATCTTTCTGCTCAGCTGATGTAAATTGTTTGTTGATTTAGATTATATAAGATGCATGTTTTTCAAAAGAAGTTTCACATAGATTAAAAGGGCCTGGTTGGCCAGATACAAATTGTTCTTTCAGTTTTTGTGGCTGCAAATCAGAATTGGTAATGCCAGTTTCTATACTGTTATAAGTTGGCTTTTAACAAAGTGATTTTCTTAACATGCAGATGTTGCCAAATAATGGGTTGTAGCGAACAAGAGGAGTTGACTGCTGCTCAAATATTCTATCCATGCATGCAATGTGCTGACATTTTCTTTCTGAGGTTTCCCTTTCATCCTTGAATCCCATTGGAGTTTAACAAGGTTCATGCACAAGCTCTATAACTACATAAATTGTGTGTTATTGCTAGAATGACTCATGGCTGAATTGTGGCATTACAGACTGATATCTGTCAGTTGGGCATGGACCAACGTAAAGTAAACATGCTGGCAAGAGAATTTTGCAATGATACAAAAAGAAAATTCAAGCCAATAATATTATCTCATCGTATCCTGATATGTTTTATATCTAAATTGGTGTCATTTTTATGTAGTCTCACATTTATCACATTTTTCCTTAAATTACATATTATAGACATGTTGTCTGGACTACAACAAGGACAGGAAAAGATGTCAAAGAGCGATCCAAGTTCTGCTATCTTCATGGAGGATGAAGAGGTGGTGTAAATTCCTACATTCTTTTCTGTCATCTTCTGTGTGGAGTAATATATGCTTAAGGTTGGCTCAACATCAAGAAAAGTGCATTTATATTAAATACAGCATTTAATACAATTGCTTTTTCAGGCAGAAGTGAATGTGAAGATAAAGAAAGCATATTGTCCTCCAAAGGTAGTGTTGTGACCTATTTTCACACATCGCCCCATTGCACATGGGGACCCTCGCCGGTTTGTTTTTAGGGTTTAGCTTTGGGTTGCAATTTCGTAAGCTCTTTTGCCCTGTTGGTTTATAGTCTGAGTCAGGAGTCATCACCTAAGCCAAGTTGAGATTTCAAGCCTTGAATTGTGCCTAAATGTCATAGAAGTGTTTAGAGGACCCTGCAGACGAGGATCGCCTATGCTTTCGTCCAATTCTGACACTTCCTACTTTTTAGGGATTTTGTTTTTTGCTTTTTTCGTTTTTGGCACTTTTAGGCCATTTGGGAATTTACTATTTTTAGAAAGTTGTTTTTTCGCTTTTTCTATTTTTAGAAACTTTCTATTTTTGGCAAGTGCCAGGGTCCTCACCAGTCAGAGAGTCAAAGTTTCCATTTTTAGACTAAAAGGCATGCAAAAAATCATCTAAAAGTCTAAAAAGTAAGGAAAAAGCGTGTAAAAATCTGAGTGAAAAATAAAAAAGTCAACTGAAAAGCACGCCTTTCTGACCAAAAATCTGGTAAAAATCAGGCCTTCCAGGAAAAAATCAGATAAAAAGCAATAAAAAATCTGAAAAAATCGCTTGAAAAATCTGATAAAAGCAACCAAAATCTGGTGAAAAGCTTGAAAAATCAGATGAAAAGCATAAGAGAAATGACACAAGGTTCAGGAAACTCGCCCAGCAGCTAATGGAAAAAGGGAATGGACATGAGAAAGTCCGACCTGCATATGGCAAAGCCTCTCCAAAGTCCGCCCATGCTCAAGCTGCTGATGGAAAGACTCATGGAAAGTCCGACCTTGCTATTGGCATGGTCTTCTTGAAGTCCGCCCAGGCTAAAAGATGAATGGCAAGACACTAAGAAAGTCCGCCTTTGAGAGGAATGGCAAGGAAGTCATAAAGTCCGCCCATGCCTATGGCAAACAAGTTGGAAAGTCCGCCCACACCCCTCTTGAGCACTTGGAAAGGAAGTAAGAAAGTCCGCCACAGCCTAGCAAGGAAAAAATTGAATTTTTGGCTAAGTCTTGGCAAATGGAAAGGTAAAGAGAAAGTCCGCCCTTGGGGAAAATGATTGAATTTTTTTGACTAAGTGTTGGCAAGAGGAATGGAAGGAAGAAAGTCCGCCCTTGGGGAAAATAGTAGAAATTTTGACTAAGTATATGGCAAACACATGGAAAGAACTCTCTCAAGTCCGCCATGCTTAGAGGATTGATAGATAAACACATGGAAGTTCACATTGCCTAGGAAAATGGAAGGAAATTCTTCAAGTCCGCCATGGGATGATAGGTGAAGCAAGAATAAAATGGCAAAGTATGAATGTGCTAGAGAGAAAATCCAAGTTTGCCTAGCAAAATTTGTCTAAGGCATTGGATGTCCAAAGGGAAAATTGGAAATGGCCAAGACAAGAAGAAGTCCGCCATGGTAAAAGAAAGAGAAAACCCATGATAAATTGCAAAAAATTAAAATAAAGCATGGGTAAGGAAAAATAAAAGAATTAAAGGTTAGAAAATCGAAAAAATCACATGAAAACCTTTAATTATTTTTCAAAAACACTTAGAGAAAAATCGAACTCTATGGATAAACTTCAAATTTCGATAAGGATAAAGATGAAAGGTGAAAAAATTAGAAACTTTCCTCGATAAACTGGAGTCTGCATTCGATGAACTTGAGAATGGAATGAATTTTTCTACCTTATAAGGCATTCGCAAGTCATTATCAACTCACAATTGCGATTCAAGAAGAAGCTTAGCTCTCTCTTCAAGAGTTAGTTTTTTTTATGAGAGTTAGAATATTTTAAGAGTTAGAAATTTCTCGGGAGGAAGAAATTTTCTTGAAAGATAGAAATTTTTTGAGAGTTGAAAAGAAGAAAGAGATGGAATTATAGGCTGAAGGTCGAAATTTTTAAGAGATTGCTTGCTTTTTCGGCAATAAAAACCAGATTTTCGAAGTTTTCAAGTGCCAGCCACAGAGCAATTCCAAAGTTTGATGAAATAGTTTTACCTTTGTCTTCATTCTATCTTCGAAAATTTCACTAAGTGTTATTTTTTCAGCTTGTTTTTTCAACGAATTTAACTTTCGACAAGCTGAAAGTTAGAATTTTCATAAGGAAATTTTAGAGAAAATAATTTAATGATTATTGTATTCTCTTTCTTGCAGGTTGATGACCAATCCTGGAGGATCTTCAAAGAAAGCACCAATGAAATTTGCCAGTAAGGGAGCCCAGCGAGAGACAAAGGTCACTTCCAAGTGGAAAAACATTTTAGATACGGACCTTGGACATGTGGACTTTGAAGAGTTCAAGAGAAGGATGTATGGATTAAATGGACTTATGCCAACAGTGATTGCCCGTAGGATGATGTGCAATGGAATTGTTCAAGCTGCTGGATTTCCTCTGGCAACCCAGTGTGTCAACTTGATAGTTGAATGTGCAAGACATTACAATCCGCAGGAGAGACAGATTGTAGCTCCTGATGGGAGAATTTTGGTGCACCTTGGAGCACCAACTATCCAAGAGGCATTTGGCATACTTGAACATGTTCGAGCTTCATATAAGACAAAAGGGGAAGCCAAAAGAATCTTTGACGATCGAGCAGACCAATGTGTGACCCATATCAACAAAACATGGTTAGAAAAGCCACGAGCTTCTGCCAAGAAAATGCCTAAGAGGCCGTGCAGAACAGACTTCAAGGAGGACTACGGTGACATTGTTTTGCTCCTGAACAGAATAATGGGCAATCCTCAAGGTGCCTTTTTTGAATCTTGGATGTACTTCTTTATCGAGGAAATCACCTCCGGAGTCAGAATGTTTGACTGGTCGAGAATGATCAGTGATAACATCCATGAACAGTTGATCAACCTTGAAAGGGATAAGGTATTTCATATGGGTTCCTATATCGTTTACCTATTGGCCAGAGCTTATAAATATCCCAGATTGATATGCAAGGGTGTTGTTGGCAATGGAGAAAATCAGCTCAAGGCGTATGAATGTTATCCCCAACTGCAATTGTCTGCCAAATCTCATTTTAGAAGGGCACATGACGCATTCCTGATGACTATCACAAGGATGCTACAAGGTGGGACACATCAGAGGTTAACACATGAGGCAAAAAGTCTTATCAGTAAATATGGATCTTGGTACATCCAGTTTCCTAAATTTACCTATATCCGAATCTAGGGATTCACTGGCAATTCGTACAAACTTCCTATCAACCCCACTCACAGGATGATCCTATTGGAGGTACTTAGACAAGTGGAGAATTTTCAAAATATCCAAAGGCCCAAGCAGAAAGTAGCCATCACATTTCCATTCTTTATTGGGAACATGGAAGAGTATTGTTCATCCGCATAGGCAGCTGAAGGTGCCAGACTAGAAATGCAGCAGTACCCTTTCACATCATACCGGTCTCGAGCCAATTTTGATCCTCACCATCATATTGGAGTTGTGAATGGAAGGAAATATAAACACCAAGTGAACCTGGAAGATTACTGGGCTAATGCCATAGATGAATTTGATGTTAGGAAAAGATTGTGGTCCAGATTGCCTGTCAGCTTGATCAAAACAAGATAACTCTTCCGCGTGCTAGACCAACTTGAGGATGACGGCGTATTCACACAGCCAGGTTTTGATGGAAACCAACCCCTTCCTCCCATGTGTTGGTCAGAACTTGAAATTGCTGACTTGGATACCTTTATGAGGCTTGTCACCAAATATTCACAATGGTGGGTAGATCAACAGATCAAAGACCTGCGGCTAAGAGGAATGCCTTTGAAATACACTCTAATGGGCGAATCAGAGTCTTACTCTTCAAATGCTGGAACAAGTCAAGGAGATGAGCCAATTGAAAGCTCGAAACCTAAGAAAAGGAAAGAAGCAAAGGGAAAAGGAATTGCCAATGAAGGACTTGCTAGGAAGCAGCAGAAACTGGAGCCTCTTCGTTCTGCCATCTCCGCAAATGTGAATGAAATCTTGGACATTGATGAATCTCTTGGAGATATACAGATTCCCTCTCCTGTCCCTATTCAGCCTAAAGATGACGAGCCTCCATCACCCACGGACACCGAGATTTTGGAGTCAGACAATGAGGTTGATATTCTGGACAATGAGTTTGAAGATGGGATGATTTCAGCTTTGAGAGGAATCCAAGAAATCCAGGATGTGTAGGAAGTTCAGGAGGAAGAAGATATTGTGCAGCCAACTATTCCTGATTGGTTGAAGGAGAGGTTAAAGATAAAGGAACCCGAAAAGGTTCAAGAAGAAGAAGATGATATGACCGATTTCCTAGCTAGACTGGAAGCAGTCAGTGCAAAGAAACCTGCCAAAACCTTCTCCACCATCCAGAGAGATGAAGCTGGGCATCATACAGTCCAAGTTGCTGTACCGACAGTTGACAAACTGAGGGAAGAAATTACTCCCCAGGAGTATGCTATCACCATTGTCGACTTAGGCCCTACCACTAAGGGACAAGAGATGGAAGAGTTGGACAATTCTGTTGCCACTATCAAAGCTAGGTTGGAGAAGGAAACAATAAAGAAAAAGGAGTATAAACGAGAGGTTGAAAGACTCAAGGAGTATATTCAACACCTAGCTAAGCCTCTCGATCAAACTACTTCAGCAGCTCCTCCGCTGATGAATACTTCTCAGGAGATTGTTGAAGAGGAGAAGAATATAGCTAAGGAAACTAAAGAATGGCTAAGTAGCAACAGGCAAGAGGTGACCGTATTTGTAGAAAGATTGGCAATGGCATATGGACAAACTTCTTCCTTACTTTCGAGGATTGCAACACTAGTAGAAACATGGGATAATGCCTAGGATGTTCGAGACAAAATCCTTCCGTGTCTCAAGGTACTTAAGGGAGTGCCGAAGCAAGAGCTGGTCAATGGAGAGGTAATTGCACCAGGGGTAGCTTATGATTTCGGTAGTTGGTACATAACACTGATCATATGAAGTGAAATCATAGAAAAGGTTAAGGTAGATACAATCCAAATAGAGGAGAAGACAAAAGAAATTCGACAGAAGATCCTAGCTGTGGCTGCAGATGCGCTTGAAAAGGACATTGTGCGAGCAAACAACCTGCAGTTCGAAAACTTGAAGAGCAAAATTCAGGATATCTTCTTCACCACTGGACCTGTCTGCAAACAAGATTTGACGAAGGTGGCTGACTTCCTGTTCATCTTTCGCAATTTCTAGCAACAGGAATCAGAATGGGAAGACACTTTTGCCGGATGCTCGGATGATCTCAATCTGCTGGAATTCAGGATCAATACGCTGCCACCTGTCACGATCGAGGAGGTTGACATGCTAGTTTCTAAATTCATCTAGTACACTGCGACCAAAGAGGATAAGGATGAACCCCCTCAAGAATAGCTCTCTGCTCCAGTTCACTGCCTATTATCTGATTGTGCTTTTGGAAACCCTAATTAGGGTTATTGATTTTTTAATCTCTGCCGTTGATTCCTGATTAATCTCAACTGTTCATTGTATTCCGGAAACTCTATATAAACCCTCTCTCATTCTCTCAATAGAGAGATACAGAGGAGATACATAGACATATAGATAGAGATAGATACAAATATAGAGATAGAAGAGATAAATAGCATAATAAGAGAGAAAGAGTTTTATGAAATTGTTGCAAAGACTATTGTTGATAATAAAGTTCATGATGCATGAGGTGCTTTGAATTCTCTTATTGTCAAATGGTTGCATGGTTACTTACTTCTCTTCCTCATTGAGTGGTTTCAAGTTAGGATTTATTTTGATGTATGTTAATGGAATGATAGATTGATCGTAAAGATAAGTGAAACTTGGTTCATACTTTCTTTGAATGGATGCTTTCTATTCAATACGTAAAGTTAGACTGAGCCTTTTATGTGGAAGCTTCATTGTATTACTTTGAATGATATTGTTCTATTGATGGTGTTGTTCGTAGTAAGAAAATTTTAAGCACAAATTCCTCGAAGATTGCACTTGCTTTGTGTAGTTGTCGTATTTCGTGGTGAAGCAAAGTATTGTTATTTGGTCTCATCCAATCTTTACTGTCTCTTGAGTTCATAGGAATAGTTTAGGATTCCTCAACCCTTACTCCTTTTTTTATTTTTTATCTGAAATCCAAAAAACCCAAAAATATATCACTGCATCTAGGTCATTGCTTTCTAAGTAACTTGCTCGAGTAAATCCCTTTTGTGATTATCAGCAAAATCATATCTTCCACAGAGCCTATCCGCACCCAACTTATTAAACATTGGAATTGCTGTATGATCTTTTGGCAATCTTAGCATACTAGTCAGTTTTCCAAGATAGGATAGAGTGTCTCTGGATTCTTTATTCTAAAGTGCTTGGTGAGTCATAAAACACGCATCAACAAGTTCCTCTTGTTCTTGCTCCATGATGTCTTGTGGCTCTAAATTCAATTGTTCCTCTTGCTCCTTGATTACTTCCTCAACTTCTCCTTGCGATTTTGATTCTTTCTTCATTAATTCCTTCCTTCTTTCTCTTTTGAATATCTCCAAGTATTCCTCATAAGTAACATAAGATTTATAAATAGTAGACTTTTGATCCTATTTACAAAAGGCAATAAGTTTGCACTCATCCCTTTCCAACAGATCTTCTACTGCCCTTCGAACAGGATCATCTTGTCTTGTTCTGCTAAGTGAATTTAGAATTCTTTGGCTGCTAAAAAATTGCTCGAAAAGTTGGTTTTTAAAATCTTTACTCTTTGTCTACACTTCTTGGATAAGATCTGTCTTTTTTTTTGGGTAAGAACTTAGGTCATCAATCCATGTTCTTTCTCCTAAGTTCTCTTTACTCATGTGTCCATTGTAGATTTGTACTTAGATGTTAGTTTCCTACCCTATAGGCTGGCAAGATCAATGGTTTTGATACCAATTTTAATGTCTTGTTCTAAAATTTCATTATTTTGCCTTAGCTAAATAAGCCTAACTCACAATAATAATTGCATAGTTGATTATAATTATTAATTTATCTTAAAAATTATAATTTTGATTATATAATTTGGATTTAAAGCTTATGATGTATCTTGGAAAAATATAGAACTTGTCCTTCCGATAGTGTATGGCAGATTGTAGGGAATGTAAGATGAAGATTTTAAACTGTAAGACCATAACCAGACTGCAACAATAAACAGAAATGTCAAGTAAATCATTCAGCCTGCATCAATGAGTCCTCATATAAATTGCAACCTCCAAACACACTGTTACGTCCCTTTACTTCAGTAGAAAATCTCCATTTTTGGTAGCGATCAGACTTAAGAAGGATTGATCATTGTAGCTGAGCAGTCAACTAGGAATTCTGAAACTGTGTGGCAAGATTTCCTTTGAGACTTGTGCAGCCAGCAAGGTGATAAGAGTTTACACAGCCAATAAACAATGAATTGCCCTTTAAAAATAATATGGACAAGTTCAGATTGGTATGACTTATCCTTTCCAAAGGAAACCAATGCTAGAAGAAAATCGATTACTCAAATATATAAACCAATCTTTCTTTCTTTTCAAAATAATTAGATAAATCTCACATCAAACCAAAACCATATCTGCACAATGGTGATTTCCATGTGAAATCAATCTTGAGAAATTGTGGGTTTGTCCTTCAGTTTCTGCCATGAGAGGTTTCGTCCTCAAGTTAAATGAACTGCTGTTCCATGCTCCAAAGGAGTAATTATCAGATAATAAAAGATGCATTCTTCATATGGTGCCTACTTCTCCTGTTCGGTGTTTCTTATATATATTTTTCCTTCAATAGTCATGATTCTTCACATGCCTCTTGACCTTTGATAAAATTATTAGAACATTACAGGGAAAGGGGTTAGACAAGTTCACCATTAATGCAAACATGTCTAGATGCATCAACAAAAAAGCATTTGTGCATATCTACAAAATCTTTCACCAAATCCAAGTGCCTTCAACTTCATCAGTGCCAATCCCCATTCAATCCTATCATAGGCTTTTTCAAATTCAACAAGGGTCATGTCAAATTGCCAATATTCTATTTAGACTTCTTAGGCCACCGCATTCCCTACCAGCTAGAAATCAAGCTTTCCAAGATAAATCTCCCCTTCACAAAACATGTTTGGCAAGAAGGTACATTATGGGTAAAATATTCTTCAATCTTAAAGCCAGAACTTTATCAAAGAATTTATAAGCGACATAACTAATGTGATTGATCTCCAATTTTTTAATTGGGTGACATCCCCATCCTTGAAAATTAATTTGATAAATCCTTTATTGATATTTTTGCCCAAAGTACAGGCAGAAAAACTTCTTTATAAACAATTAGGAAAATAAAGCTTATCCATTCCATTTTCTTTTATGTCCGTTCCAACTTCTAGAGCGAATGGATAGAGATGCTAGTCATCAGAATGCAGGATAGTGGGAGACAAGCTGAGGCCCTAACCAGAGATGGTCAGTTTGCTTTCTATAGTTGCTAGGCTAGTTGGCTTAGTTCGGGCTTCGTTAGTTGAGACTAGACAGCAAATTGAAACTAGTTGGACAGGAAAAGAATGGATTACTCAACGATGGAATTATACCTTCACTGAACATGGAATAGTTCCACGCCTTATGAACACCCTGATGGGTGAAAGGAGATGGTTATTGATGAGAACCTGGGGCTATAGATTGTGCCATCCTAACTGATCATCCAAGTCAGGGTCTAGTGAGGTCAGCCTCTCCTAAAGCCTTCAGGAGACTCTGAAAGAGGCCTGTGCTTTCCCAACTCCCTAAGCATAGCCCCAAATTCAACAAATATACCATCAAATTCAAGTGCTTTTTCATTGTTAAGGAATCTGATTACCTTACAGACCTCCTCAAAGAAATATCATCATCTAGACCTCTTTACCTTTCTTTATCCAATCTGCAGGGAAAAAAAGTTATACCTGTTTTGTATTCCTACAATCAGTTCCATGATCCTCAGAAAAGACGAGACTGCAGAAGAATTCTCAAAAGGCAGACCTAATTTGATCCTCCTCTTTCACCAGCTTCCTTTAAACTTCAATGACAGTAATCTTTTCCTTCACATACTTCAATTTCAGAATTAAAAAAGTAGCGAGTGCCCTTATCACCAAGCTTAAATCAAGTAAGTCTAGACCTAAGCCTAGCTTCCCTCCCTTTAGTCACACCTCAGCTGATGCTTGGTATACAAAGCCCTTTTTCATGTTACTTCATGATGTGGGAACCTCTGCATTTGCTTCTCAATGTGAATAAGATCTCTTGTATGCATCTATTGCTCTAAGCTCTCACCCTTGCCTTATTTCATCTCAAGAACAACTGTTTAGCTTCTACTTCACTTTCACAGTTACTGATCTTTGAGCTTGGGCTGCCTATGGTAGTAGAGAATTTCTAGATGTTATTTGTACCATTAAACAAGCCTAATCCTTCAAATGTGTGACAACCATTTTGAAAAGAATTCAGTAGACCAGAAAAAATTCATTTCAGTGGGATGATGGTCAGATACAGAGTATGGAAGGACTGGACCAGACTATTGTTCTCAATAGACAAAACACCAAAGAAGCTCCTGTACAAATAGAATTTGTCCAACCTAGATAAAAGTCTCTTGGGTCCTTTTTGAAAGTTGCTCCATGTCAACCAGCCACCTTTGCTATTAGATTTACAACCATACAATGGCTCCAAATTTCTTTCCTCTTAAATTTAGACCAAAAGAATAGTTCATTGCCTTTCCAGTCAAATCTACAATCACTTAGCTTATCTTCCTTGTTTCTATCATGCTAAAATCACCTCAAAGATCCAAGGAGAATCCAGAAAATGACAAGCCAGCCAATTCCACAGTTCAAACCTTTCCCTATAGTCATTGGCTGCATGTATAGAACACATTCCGAAATACTTTCCCTCTATGGATAGAAGGATCCCATATGGCTATTACAAGGACACAACCAAAACTCTAAATGGAGTTGGCCCATTTAGAGTGCACCAAAACGGAGAAACCACATCTGACATCTTCCTTTACAATGGTTGGTGAAGAAACACCTAGCGTCAGGCCAAATATATTTACATACACACTCCAAACTAATGCCAACAGATTTTACTTCCTAGAGCAGCATAAAATTCATTCCAAGCCTGGTGTTACAAAAATTTCTAACCACAAACCTCCTGTCATTAGCTTCCAACCCTCTCACATTCCAACTAATAATCTTAATCCAAAAAGTGAGAGGAAGATTATTGAAGGGAGGGAGAGTATCCCCCTACTTTGCATAGGTTTTCAATACAACATAAAAGACAAGACCCAGATTCCTTCCTTTTACCCAGGTCTTTAGGATTATATGTACCCAATTCCCCCCTTGGTTGCCTGTCATTCCCAATTTTTTTAACCAATTTCAAGTTTTCACTCTCCATAGGAAAAGGACCACCTTGGTCCATAGTCAATTTCTTCCTTTTGACAAACAAGGGATTTCTGAGCAAATTGAACCAAGAAAAAACCAGCACACAACAATGGAGGATGACTTTTCATCTCCCTAACCAGAGCCCTTCTTGCCTGCAATATGGAGTTTTGACTTCTTGCTCTCTCAGGATAGATAGAGAATTAACTGGTGTTTATAAGAGGACATGAATCTTGTTGAAAAATGTATGACACCACAAATTCGATAGATCTGTGTTGTTTGATTGTATCTCAGAACTCAGACAAAATGTTATCTGTGAGATTGTTAAGCAAACCACTGTTTGAACCCTAATTATAACAGATCGACAGAGGATGTAATCTTCTGCAGGATTGACAAACTCTGTACCTTCTCACAGAGCTACTTTTATACCACACTTGCAGACTTCCTTAGGAGTAAGATAATGGCTAAAACTGTTCATCTTTCTTGCAGAATCCCATGTTTAACTTATCTACACTCTTGACAAAGACTGTCTTAGGGTAAGTAAGCCATTCTATTTCTTCAGCAATGGGATTGTTGGTAATCGTGATGATATTCAACTCCCTATGTAAATTGACAACTTCAAATAAGTTAGTACATCACAATTAAGGCATATTCTGACTCCTGGAACAGTAATTATGTCTGAAGGTTTATGGTTATATTGATCTAGTATCTTTGCTTACCTTTCCATCTAATTGATAATGAACAATGACAGTCATAGCATATCAAATCTGACCTAAAGCTAACTAACATAATCTGAATCAAAGTTGAAAAGAAATTGGCAGTCAAGATCTCCATGTATTACCTATGATCGTATTGGATAGAATTTGGAATTGCATTTTTATGGTAATAAGAATCCATAGGGATGAGTTCTTCTTCCAAGCAGTTAATAACTTAACATAGTAGAGGTAATTTTGTGTTAGGTAAAAGATGAAAATGAAAGGACCCAATGTCATTGTATATTTGAATTACATATGTTGTTCTTTTTGAAAGGCAAAGGTCTCTTATTTGCTAATATATCTCTTGTGATTACTTATACTTTTGAATATCCAAAAAGGTTTTAGGGACATTTAAATGATATAGAGTAATTTGATGAACATAATATAAAGAAAATAGACGTCAATTAGGCAAATTGTTTAACCTTGATTTAAACAAGAATTTATCTTTGACTTAGAGCTACCCGAATTAATAGGCTTAAACATTTCTACTATATCATAGTTTTATATGATTCAAGGGAATCTTCAACTACAATTGACTTATACTTGGAAGGATTCTTTTTAAAACCATTCTAAAACCTGGTTGAATATATATAGAGAAATAATCCTCAGAAATTGTTAATCTGTGATATTAAAGAACATAGCAAGGCCGATGTTGACAATGTCCAAACTCCAAACATCTTGATAAATTCCTTCATAAGTGGATGGTCAACAATGTTGGCTTTTGAATGAGTTTTAACTCTTCCCAACCTATGTCAGACAGAAGGTCAATTTAGTTGAGCCCAACATCAAAGAATTAGTCTAAGAACCATTATGAAAGGGATTAGTAGCCAATACCTTATAAACAAGTTTTAACGTTGATCTAGACAATACTAATATCCTAGATCAAAAGCACGTTAATTAATTGAATAAAGTAATTGATGACTCCGTAGAAAGTTTCAATTCTTGAATATTAAAGAAAAAAAATAATGAGCTTTTTGGGGGGCATATCAAATCAAGTCCTGAAAACAACTTCAACAATCATCCTGCACATAAGAACTTCATATGAAAACGAGCAATTGGTTGGCATACCCCTTACCTAAGTCCTGCAGAATTTAAACAACTTCAACAAGCATCATACATGAAAATAAAATGACAATCTAATATTCACCACAATTAAGAGACACAGTTAACAACATGTTACATCACTTGGAGCCATTCTCCCACTCTCTCTTTATGTTGTGATTCTCCACCACCATACACAAAGCTCTACATACTTGACCTATCTATTTAAAAGATGTAACTATTTGACTCTCTAGAGACTAGAAGTTTCCCTTCCATAAATATGGAGGATGAGATATAACAAGGCCTCACAACCACATAAGCCAATACTCTTTGTTGCAGGGGTGACCCACAGCTTATGCTAAGACAAGACAATTAAGACTTATGGTATCATAACAATAGTGCATACTATAATAGAGCACAAACTAAATTTTATATTAGTTGAAACACCATGATATTCCCACATCATAGAGATGAAAATTTGGTTTGTACTTGAACAACTAATTGGGCTAAAATAATGAGACTTTGGTGGTTATAAAACATTGAAAGTTATGAGAAAAGAACAAATAAATATTTGAATCGATACTTAGCTTCGTAGAACTGTCCAAATGTCATGTGTGCATGATATAGTGAGTTATTGCATTCAATGTCATTCAGTAATACCTGAGGGCTGGTACAATACATAGGAGGAAGCCAGCTAACGTTAATGAGAACTGTCCTTCAATCCAAGAATATCAGGATTTAGCCTTGAAGAGCCGCCCACATCTATTGCTGCCAAAGAGATAGAAAGCTGGTTGTATCAGAAAGACGGAAATTCATTTCTTGAGCATTTCTCCTTCAATTGTCCTTTGAATATATAGCTCCAATGTTACTACAAAAGGATTTGATTTTCTTTTCTTCCAAATAATGTTGGCATTAATTATGTTAAGAACACAATCCATCTTTCGAAGGTTCGAATCATTTGCATCGTCTTATCGATTCTTGCCTAACAACCTTGTAAATGACTTGACCGACAATGTGACGGGCACCACATGTAAATATTTTCTTGTGGTGCTGAGAGGTGCCTTTTGCCATTATGTGATAGGTCAAAATATGGTAATGCTCCTCACAATAACCACACCATATTTTCCTTTCTGCTACTCTTCATTGTACAGAAGAAAATTGTTTCAGGCATATAACCACTCCATATCTCCCACATGGAATGCATGTATCTGATTTTTCACCTCTATTCTGGACCATCCAGGATTCTTTTGCAATCCATGCTCTCTCATTTTTTTTCTTACTTTTGCTTGGTCATCCCATCGCCCAGCTGCACCATATATGTTAGACATCAGCACATAATATCCAGGATTTTCAGGTTTCAGCTTAAAAATACATTCTGCCACACGTTCTCCAAGTTCAATAGCTGAATGAATTCTGCACGCTCCAAGCAAGGTGGCCCACACAGCAACATTAGGTTGTATTGGCATTTTCTTTATGAATTCTTCTGCTTCATCTAAGCAGCCTGCTCGACCAAGTAGGTCAACCATGCATGCATAATGTTCCATCCTCGGAACGATTCCATAGTGTTCTCTCATCATATCAAAGTATTTCCGACCTTCCATCACCAGCCCAGAATGACTGCATGCAGATAGAATGGCAAGAAAGGCAACATCATCTGGTTTCATGCCAGAAATTAGCATCTGAGAGAAGAGTATGACAGCGTCCTCACCTTTACCCTGCATCCCATAACCTGCAATCATGGCTGTCCATGAGAATACATCTCTTTTAGGCATTCGATCGAATACTTGGCGAGCAAGTCTAATACTCCCACATTTGTTATACATGTCTACGAGGGCATTCATTACTATAACAAACGACTCAAATCCAATTCTTAGTATGAAAACATGTATCTCCTTCCCCTGTTGCAAATTTGACAGGCGGGAAATTACTGGAAGAACACTTGCAAGTGTAACATTGTTGGGTTTCATGGCTGCCAGTTGCATCTGTCGAAAGAAATTTAAACTTTCCTCGTCATATCCACTCTGTGCATAACCTGCAATCATGGCATTCCATGAGACCACTGTTTTATCAGACACTGTGTGGAACATATGATAGGCATTATCTGAACTTCCACATTTGGCGTACACATCAATAAGGGCATTTTGCACAATACTATTTGACTCAAAACCATTACGTATGGCATAAGCATGGATTTCCTTGCCATGTTGCAGAGTTGCTAACTGGGCACATGCTGGAAGAATGCTTGCAGCCGTAACTGAATTGGGTTTGAAATCTGCCAATATCATCTTCCTCAAGAGCTTCAGAGCTCCATTAGCATTGTTATTTTGGGTATGTCCTGCAATAACAGCATTCCATGTAACCAAATCTGGTGCAACACCCACCACCTGCATTTTCTCAAATAGCCTCATCGCCTCCTCGCAATGCCCATTCTGAGCATAACCTCCAATCATCGCATTCCAAGAAACCACATCTCCTTTAGACATTTTGTCAAACACTTGACGCGCTTCTCCCAACCTTCCGCATTTCGCATACATGTCGACAAGAGCATTTTCCACGAAATCATTGACCTCAAGTTTATTCCTGGTAATATAATCGTGAATCTCCATACCCTCCTGCAAAGCAGTCAATTGGGCACACGACTTGAGAACAGGGGGAATCGTATAATTATCAGGCTTCAAGCCTGCCCTTTGCATTTCGTGGTACAACCAAATGGCTTCACCAAAACGGCCGTGCAAAACATATTGTGCAATAATGAGGTTCCATAAGAAAAGGTTTGGCTGAGGCAATTTGTCAAACACTTTGCGTGCATCCACTAGTCTTCCACAGTTGGCATACATAGCTACAAGTCTTGTTTGTATATACGTATCAAGTTGATTTCCAGTTAATATCAGGTGTGCATGTATTTTCTTGCCTTGTTGATGGTCTTTCATGTTGGCGCATGTCTGCAGCAGAGAGAAATAATTGTACGAGTCCATCGAAGATGAGGCTCCGAGACCACCATGAATGAATCTGAGAAATAAGGGTCTGGCACTCTTCTGATAGACTATCATTGAACAAATGCAAAATTTGTGAAATACAGTTTTAAATTTAAGAAGCTCGATAACGTCACCCTGTGTTTGTTCCCAATCGACCACCCATGGCGGGGTGAATTTCTGCGAGTATGAAAATGTTGTAGTTAGTTCAAAATATTCGAAAGCTTTCTAACGTCAACCTTTCCTTGTTTCAGTCGGACCATATATGAGTAGTACATTTTTAAAATTTCGATCTTTTATCAACTTTTTGCGGAGTAAATTTTGTACATGTGTAATTTTTCAAAACGTTCATATATTTATTAATTAGCCAATAGGCTATATATATTGTGAATGCACTTCGAGGGAAAACCTGTCTCACGCTGAAACAGCTTTTAACTCACCGGGAAACAGCTTTTAGCTTGCCGTGAAACAACTCGCCGTTAAATAGTTTCACATTCTGCAAAGCTCCCACATGTGTTGCCTCACGCCTGAAAACCAATTTTAATGTGTAGTGGATAGTTTTGTTGTAAAGGCTGCAAAAATCGGCTTATATATTGTGAATGCACTTTGAGGGAAAACCTGTCTCACGCCTAAAACAACTTTTAACTCACCAGGAAACAGCTTTTAACTCGCCGTGAAACAGCTCGCCGTTAAAAAGTTTCACATTTTGCAAAGCTCCCACATTCGTTGCCTTACGCATGAAAACCAATTTTAATGTGTAGTGGATAGTTTTGTTGTAAAGGCTGCAAAAATCTTTAAAATAATATCTAATTCGTAATTAATATTTTTGTTTAAAAGCTGCAAACTATCAGATCTCCGAACTATATCGGATTTAGTCGCTCACAAAATCTTGTCTAGATATTTATCGGATACACTTTACTGTGAATAGATTGAACTAGCAGCTATAGGGAGATTGCTTTTGGTTCGTAATGGTTTCGTAAGTATTTCTTGCAAATTATGCTCATTATTCTCATCGTATGGTTGCCAGCAGACACAATTTGTGCAGAATCTTGAGGTTAGTAACTTGCCATAGTTTCAATGAGTTTTATTTTTATTATTTTTTTAATTTGCACACAGTCGGATCATTTTTTCTTTTTGGTATAAATTTAAAATTTTACACACTATTGCTCAAATAGATTGAAGCAATAGTTGTAGAAAGATTGGTTTTAGTTCACGTGATTTAAAAAAATTATGGTGTGGTAGGGTTTTTAAATTTTTCCTGCAAACTCTCCCATTTTTTCTCATCGGCATTGTCGACAGCACGGCACAATTTGTAAGAAGTTTTGAGGTAAGTCGCTTGCCATGGTTTCAGTGAGTTAATTTTTGGAATCTGTGAATCGGAATTTACTTTGTGTGCAGGTAGAACTTGGACCAAATGATGAACTTTCTTCTTCAAAGAGATTTTTGAGAATGGAAACTGGGCTTAGCTGTTTACTTTCCACACAACACCCAATTTCTGATGCATATTCTAGATTTTCCCCATGACATTGAAAATCTCTATTCGGTTGCTGAAGTCCATCAGCATTGTAAATTTTTTCCTCATCCTGTTCATTTCATCAAAACATGAATCTATTAGTTGCAATTTAAATCTCTCCTATTATGGAAATCACTGGCATTTGCATGTATACAGAAAACTTTAACTACAGAGAAAAAATATCTTCCAATTATCTTTAACTATTTTGTCACTTTGCTTATCTCTCAAAAGTAGTGAAAAAGTAAACCAAAATTAGGAAGAGAACATATTAAATAAAATATTTGGGACTGTCACCTCATCTTCTTGAGAACTGCAGTTCATTTCCACGGATCTAAAATCATCATCTCTCATGCACCCTGAAATAATCATAGGACTTTCCTTTTCTCTTGGTTTGTGAAGGATGTTGAAGCTCTTAAGAGTACGTGTGGGTGAAAGCACATAATCTTGAGTAAGAGCATTGTTTGAGGAATGCAACTTTTCATAGGAATCAACTGTACCATCACACATATTGTAGTAGCACATGATGATTGATCCAAGCCATTTCTCATGCCAGGTTGATAATCTTTCACTTGATTTTCATCACTATCTAATGAAAGACAGACAAAAGACCCTGTTGTTTCTAAAGCACAAGCCACAATCTCTTGAGGAGGGAGGAACTTGTCTCTTCTTGATTCTTCAAAGCTATTATTGGAGGAAACCTTTTCCCCTGATATTGATCCCATATCATTGTCGAAACAGGAATCAAACAAGCTACTGCTTGTAGGAGAGAAGTCCAAGCTTTGTGAATTACTTCCCCCCATAACAGATTGTAATTCCATCTTCTTGGTTTTTCCATCCACATTAATTTCTTGAGAAATCGCATTACTAGTTTGCAGAAGATCCCCTGCTTCCTTGGCACAAAAGTAGTTGACTTCCATTAAATCTTGGAATGTAGTAGATTCTGACAAGATACAACCTTTATCTACAGAAGCGCTATGATTGTTTCCAGTACATTGTGCTTCTTTGAATGAATTTCAACTGACAATATCACATATGAGAAGCTAACTTTGATCATCATAGCAAAGTTCATCCTTACTAATCCTTCAGCTCAACTTTATCTTAGCAATGGAAAGCTTCTTTGAAACATTCCCAAGATCAATATGAATTTTTGGAAGCAAACGTTTAGTAGGTGTTAATCTTCTCAAAATGAACTTCAGTAAAGAGAACTTGACAATCTTATTTGCTTCAAATTCCTTGCTTTTCTTGGCCTTTTCTATCTTCTTTTCTTTTCTGAAGTTGAAATTGGATAAGCCTACCTTCACTTTCAGAAATTGAAGTGCCCACATTTTCCATGACAAGACCTGCAGTTGATTCTCTCTTCATCATCTCATTTGCACTCCCCTCCAGCAACGTGAATTTAAGGAATTTTATACTGATATTGAGTTCTTCCATATGATATTCTTCTAAATACCCTAGGGTATAAAGGTTGTTACTCTTGTTCTTACCTGCCAAGGCTCTTCTTCTTTTCTTTTTCTGACTATTATTCATCTCCAGAAGGCAACAAGCAGAAGACCAAGCTCGAGGGCTATGTTCTGCATCGTTGTTTTGCAAATAGTTCAGATTTTGCAAATGCGGTTTCTTTGATTGGACAACCAATTTTGGAAGACCTTCACAACACTCCTTGGTGAGATCATCATTTGAGCATGAATAAACTCTCTTACTAGAGTACTGCCTATCCAAAAGATAGTCTTCTAATAAATAGGGCTCTTGTTGCTCCTCCAAATCCTCCAAAAATTCATGCAGGCGCTTTAGGATTCATTGCTTCTTGAAAGTTTGTTCAACTCCTCTGAACATCTTCTTCATGTCTTATTCACAGAGCTGAAGATGACATTCAAGAATCTTTGTTAGGCTTGAATAGGTCCACAAGTCCAACGAGAATTTCTTTATAAATCTTAGGCTTATCTATCACTATTTTAAAATTAACATCAAGCAAAAAGGGAAAGCCATCCAA